>JAJMBP010000016.1:0-291259 GCA_030565345.1 Suhomyces coccinellae | reverse complement strand
AACTCGAGACCTTTTCTGAGTGAGAGAAACGTCATACCGCTAGACCATAGAACCAGTTTCTGAAAGATAAGAGGAATTAAGAAAATATACCAACTGTATACACTATTAGATCCCATTTATCGCTTAGATTATTTGATAGATTGCGTGGTTATAAAATGTTGCTGCTTTGATGAAAGTTATGATTTCAATAAGGGTAGAGAGTTTGTTCTTATTTTATGCAGTCTCTGTTATTTCAGAATTTTGGGAAATATCAAAAAAATTAACATATTTACAAAATTAGGATCTGGTAAATTTAAAGTATACTGGATCAAAAGAAGAAGTTAAGTTAAATACTAGAGCTTAGAAATCATTGAAGACTACCTTTGATCCCAGTTTGTAAATAGCTGATTGTGGAGCCTGCTTAACCTTAGGTCGTCAATTTCCTGTTTTTGGGCTTAGATGCACGCACTATAACTCCGTTTCCAGTTCGGAAAATAAACCCTACACGAATGCGTATATTTTAGACGTGATGTAAAACCTGCTTGAAGGCTAGTAAAAAATCTGGACCCACTTTTGCCAAAAAAGATGCCTCCAGCCAGATTCGAACTGACGATCTCCTCATTACTAGTGAGGTGCCTTACCAACTTGGCCATAGAGGCTTCTACAAAAGAGGAGCTGCAAATTCGGGTATTGCCGTGTAGGCAATTAAAACACGTATCATTTTTCAAGTCACGTGACAGTTTCAGAAAATATACATACTAATACATTATGATCAACTGAGGTGTAAAGATGCAAAAAAATGCCTCCAGCCAGATTCGAACTGACGATCTCCTCATTACTAGTGAGGTGCCTTACCAACTTGGCCATAGAGGCGGATTTTGATTGCACAGTTCAATCTTAATTTCTAGAAGTAACTAGGTGCACTAGGAGGTGTATAGACTTGTCCGTTATTGAGTTGGGGCTAGCTCTGGACGTCCGAATTCCATTTTGCTACAACTGAAAGGGACTGAAGATGGAATATTACTGGGAGCGACGCACGCAATGTATATGTGACAGGAGGAAGGATTATTTGGTGTTAGCACGGGTTTTGCGGGCTTTGAATGAGAGTCCGGCAAAAAAAGACCTACAAAAGTTAGGCGAGTCGCCAGATGGGGAAAGCTCCATGCAGCCACAAGGAGCATCTGTGGAGTGCAAGCATCAATGGCCCCGAGGCGAGTCCGAGGAGAACAGACCACTGGAGGGCATATCACACCACCTATTACTAAGAGATTATGTAATACAAACACGTGACCTACCGCCAATGGGAAGCTTCCCATTGGTCAACGGCCCGTCCCTCCTCCTACCCGTCTCCTGGCGTTCCTGCAACCCGCCCGCCCGCGTCTCGCACCCCCACGCCCTCTCCACACCCCCCTCTGTCCACCCATCGTACGATTCGTGTGGTAACCCGGAACGAATTTTGTGAGTAGGAAATTTTTTTCGTAGACCAATCATTGTCGTGGTGAAATATCCAAATATCGTACCAGAACTTTTAACTGAGGTTGATAAGACTTTGTTTAGAATCTATTCATCAGCATAATGTTCGCCAACACCATCCGTTCTGCTTTGAGAGTCAGAGTCGCCGCCGTTCCAAGAACCGTGGTGGCCAGAGCCACTGTGATGAGAGTGCCACAACCACAACAAGTTAGATTGTACTCTTCTCACCACGAGGAGACCTTCGAAGAGTTCACTGCTAGGTAAGTAGGAAAAGGAAGATATGGGAAATGAAAGAGTATTCAAGAGTTCAGAACAGCTTGTGGAAGAGGACAGGCCCAGAAGATAGAGGTGGGGATTAGCCTATGGACTGAGATGGAGATAGGCACGTTCTGCCAGAGAAGCGGCCAATTCGGGGAAGTTGCCGACTCCAGCGGAACACACGGCCTGGAAAGCCCCAATGGAGTACTCGAGGGACGTTTGTCTAGTACACTTGCCTGAAAGATAGCCAGCCGAAGATTAGCCAATGGAGAAGGCGAGACATAATAGCTTCGAAGCGTGGGGAAATGGACATCTATTAGACCACTTGGCCCCAAGTGGGTCGTATTGAACCTTATATTGGTCATTATTGGAAACTCCATTGAGCCGTTGAGCCGTTGAGCCATCTCCTGTTGAATTACATCCAGCTTCCATCGCCACTCTTTCTTCCTCCCATATAATCACACTATTGACAATTACTAACATCCAGATACGAGCAAGAATTCGAGAACGCCTACGACTTGTTCGAGGTCCAAAGAATCTTGAACAACTGTTTCTCTTACGATTTGGTTCCAGCCCCAGTCGTCATCGAAAAGGCCTTGCAAGCCTGCAGAAGAGTCAACGACTACCCAACTGCCGTTAGAACCTTCGAGGCCTTGAGACACAAGGTTGAGAACACCGAGCAATACGAGGCTTACTTGGAAGAATTGAAGGACATCAGACAAGAGTTGGGCATTGACTTGAAGGAGGACTTGTACGCCGACAAGGCCTAAGTTTCTTACGCTGACTAAAAGTAAAGTCCAGTCATCAATACACAATAGCATGTGCCGTGTACGAAAGAATGTAGTCATCGAGAGAGAGAGAGAGAGTGTGTGTGTGTGTGAGAGGGGGAAAGAGATTTGGAGGTGATGTTGGTGTAGAAATGATCGAGTATTTTGGGATGCAGACGTTAAAGTGTTGTGCCTGCTGAAACGGAAATAGTTCCAGGGCTTAGATCCATTGAAAAAGAGATCAACTGATTGTGTACCCCAAAATAGGTTTAGAAATCAATAATAGAAGCACAACTTATCCTGAGTTAGAGTAGAACAAAATAATTCTTTACAACGCTAGGAATGGAATAATAGGTTCAAGTAATCATGAGAATTATATAATTTGCTTCCTTTACATCTATTTAGACGTCTTTCCCACTCGTTGCACCTTCTAATGATTTTAGCCAATTACACCCGGGACAATCTAACAATTAATAGTTTGGAAGATATGAGAAAGACTTATACATCAGGCGATTTAACCACCAATGTCATATATTGTTTCACCTTGGTCAACTAGACATGTATCTACAGTTGCATGTAATTCAGAACTTCTCTGTCCTACTATACATTCTATAATTGGAGACTATAATTCGAGAACTTAACTTAAATTAGATAGAGAGGCAAGATAATTCGGGAAATCTACTAAGAGCAGAATTATACAATTAGAGACATTTATCTGCCAGTAGAGAATTTATAATTGCATCTATATACTTGGAGAAACTTCATGTAATACACCTGAGAAGTCAACGACAGTAAATAGCATAATAGTTATCCAGAGAGACATTTACAATTGTTACAATTATTACAATTAGAGATATCTGTAGAAGCATCTACAATAAATTACCAGCTATCACTTGGGATCTAATTGGAGACATCTATTCAAATTGGAGACATTTATTCAAATTGGAGACTCTGCACTCTACAATTGGGGACATATTATTGGGGACATATTATTGGGGACATATAATTGACATTGTCCGAGACTCTCACATTCTAAAATCACATCACATTACATAATTGCCTGTCTTGTGACTCTACCAACAGGGAGTTGTCTCTCCATAGCATATCTCAGAGACTACACATCTAGAATCCCCCCACTATCTTCCACCTCCAATTGACGCACATACACGCTTGTTCTCCCTTCTCTCTTGGCTCCTTTCTCCCTCCACTCTCTGCTCATCAACACCTTTCTTCGCGCACCAAATTCATTCCAAAGCTTACCAAGTGATTCCTCTTCATGGGCGTGTACATTCCTCCGCCAAACGATGGCAAAGGCAGCGACAATGGTGACACAGGTGCGTCCTCGTCCGGCTCGTCCAACTCGTCAGGAACCTCCGTGATCATCTCCAATCCCTCCACCTGGATCCCCCACAACCCCAGTGTCGGCTTGATGTGGGGCCCGTTGACGCCCGCCTCCGACAACCTCCCTGCATTGTACTTCATGATCGGCACCCAGTTGGCAGTGGGCATGGCATGCTTGCGAAGAGCGGCGCTGGTGGTCCGCCAGCGCCGGTTGGCCGCAGCAGCAGTGTCGTCGTACCAGACGCCACCACCACGCTTACCTCGTTCCGCCTCCTCGACGGTGTGGCGGGCATTGGTCCCCGGCACGGCGGGCGCGTTGGCGGTGTTTGGGCTGGGGTTGGAAATCGCCCGCATGACCCTTCCCTACGACCCTTGGTACGACGAGGCCCGCTTCTACCGCAAGCTCGCGGCCAAGAACGGCGACAAGCCGTCGTCGTGGTTCGGCGCCTACTGGTACTTCCGACCAATGACCATGAACGCATGGTCCAACAAGGTGGGCACATGGATCGACAGCGTGGAGAAGGAATTGGTGGCCGAAGGCAAAATGGCCTCCAGTCCCACACGAGGAATGTCCCACCAGGTCAACCGCAATGGAACCTACACCGAACTCTACAACCGGCTTCTGCGCGAGAACAGTGAGCGCCAGCGCAAGCTCCTCGACGGCGACTTGCACGAGGTCACCGAGTTGAACAAGGCGGCCCGCATCGACTTGATCTTGGAGGGCAAGTCTCCCTACTACAATCCCTACTACGACAAGCCGCACATCCAGTTGGGAAACCACTCCATCGAGTCGGACGACGACTTCGACATGGTGTGGATGAACTTTGACCCTTGGGACGAGCTTAAGATGGAGACGGACTACGACATCCGGCTCATTCCGAGGTGGCGGTGGAACTCGAGCGAGAACGGCGAGGAGGAAGAGAGTGGAGAGACGAAAGAGACGTTTCCAAATGCTGAAGGTGTGTGAGATGAAAAGAGGAATGAGATGGCTAGATCCAGATGTTCAATTGGTAATGAGGCCAGCAAATTACAATTATCAGGATTGTGAAGATCAAACAGGTTTGGGCTGGTCAGTTAGTCAAAAATATGGCCAGAAAGGTCTTAATGGATCTGATGTTCACAGTCTCAATTGCCATTCTACTTAGAGGAGTGAGACAAGATGGGATCCATGGGTATGCCTGTCCCAACAGTCAATATAGTAAGTAAGAGTATTGAGAAACGACAGAAATGATTTTGTCCGTGTGTTCATTATGAGTTCCTTCCAAATGGTCTGTATTGTCAGTTGGTCAAAATGCTCAGATAATCCGATGATTATTCCATTAGTCTGGTAATCAGTCAATTTGTTAATTACATTCAGCATGATGATGAGGACTAGTTTAACCAGATTAGATCCTCCCAATGAATCTGTTCCAGATACAAATTAACTCGGAGAGTCTCTTTCTAATGTGAGTTTTCTAGTTCAGTTTCTTCATCTGGCATCTCATTGAGCCAGGAAATCCGAGGAAGCTCGTTAGATAGATTACAAGTACCAGAGTTTCCAGTATCTGAAGCCAGTTTGACCGTTTCGCCTAGAGCAATCTGCCTAGTACTGTTTTCCCAGTGCTGTGATTCCCACCTATCTGGCTTATACTGGAGTGAATCTACCCTATTTCCGAACTCCTTGCTTCCGAGTCTCCTGTTCAACAGGCTCGGCTGGGGCCAGTTTAGTTGGGAGCATCAATAAGGTCAGTTTACCATAGTGCCGAGTCTCCCATTTCATCAGATCTACTGGAGCCAGTTTACTCGGCAAGCATAAGGGTGCCTCACCAACTTACCCATGTGCAAAGCCTCCCATGTATCCGGGCAGCAATACCCTAGTAACGAGTTTCCAAATGTATCTGGTTCGCATGGAGCAGCAGTTCGGCCAGCTAACAAGGCCAGGCTTATTAGAAGCAGCTTCTCCAGACCATGTTCCGACCACCCACGTCTCTTCCACCGTGCTTGCCCCTTCCCCATATTTTCACCTGGGCTCTATTCCCAGACCCTGCAGGATTGCTAGCCTAATCGAGGGCATCGCCGTTATCTCAGCCTTACATCGAACGGCGCTCCTCCACACAGTCTCTCACGTTTATAGCCAAATTTAACCTTTGCATAGTAAATTGTGGCGAAATTCCCTGCTGAATTTGCCCCCCCAAGTAGCCCAGTTTGGTTACTTCTCGTATCAGTTTGGTTAACAATTGCGAACATTAAATAGTGGCAAACTTTCACAACCGTATATAACATATCTCTTCTCTCTTGCTGTCTGTCTCTCTCACTCTCTCATCTCTCGTTCTCTATCCAATAGCAACCCACATTCTGGTCAACGATGTTGCTCAGCGAGTCCAACCAAGCCAATTACGACTCTACTCTTGAGCAGGCCGCCAATGATGTCTATGAAGCGGTGATTGAGAACGATGAGGACTTTTCTCTCGAAGACCACGACGAAGATGCTCGCTGGCTTCGGGAACACCGCAAGTCGAACCTGGAGGTGTTTTGGGCCAAACGTCCCTCGGTATACATGGCCTTTATCATCGTGTTCTTGTGGTCCATCAGCAACAGCTCAGCAGTTTCCAGCCACGAGATCTTGACCATGAAGTTGGCCTGCAATTACATCAGTTCTCATTCCAGAAACAAGTACTGTGACCCAGCAGAAGTGCAGACCATCATGTCCAACTTGAAAATCGCCAAAATCGTGGTCAGCTCAACATCCACATTGATTGCAGCAGGAAAAATTGGGCCTTGGTCCGATATGTACGGCCGGAAGATCTTCTTCGTGGCAACAATTTCCATGATATTTTTGGGCAAGCTCTTCCGTTACGGAGTGATGTCTCTGTTTGAAGCGTTGCAGTTCGGGCCCATGGTGGTTTCGGAACTTATTATGAATTTGGGAGGAGGCATGGTGTGTGTGCTGACGTTGGTCAATTGCTATATCAGTGATCTCGTTCCATCAAACAGGCGGATTTTCTACTTTGGTATAAATCTGTCGGTGATTCTCATCGGGTCCAGCATGGGTCCCTTCTTAGGAAATTTCCTCAACGCTCTAGCAGAGAAGGGATCACCCCAGAAGGGGAAGCCCGGCGTCTTGGAAGGTACAGCAACCAAGATCGAGGCTTTTGAATTCATCACACTCAAATTCGAGCTTATCTTGTTGCTTGTGTTGACTCTCTTTGCAATTTTTGTAGTGCCTGAGTCTCGCTCCTCCAAGGCAAGAAAGAAGTCTCGTACCCAATCCCGGTCTCGCTTGGTTCCAATGAACCTGGATGAAGAGGTTTCTTCTTTCAGAAAGGTGTTTGATGCGGTGAACTTCCTCCATCCTTTGAAATTGTTGTGGATACCAAAGATTCAAATTCCTTCGACTGACCCTCGTCGTATCAGAAACGTCAGAATTGCTTTATTGCTCATCGTTGGAGTCCAATGCTTCGTCGCATCGTTGAGTTCAGCGGTTTCTGACGTATTTGTCATGTACTGTATCTTCAAGTTTGGCTGGAATCAGTCAGACATCGGGCACATGTTGTCAGTTGCCTGTGTATCGCAGGCATTTGTATTGATAGTGGTATCTCCAATTCTTACCCATGAAGTCCTCCAGAAGCGCTTCAAATTCAAAACCTTACTGACGCAAATGGATATGATCGATTTAACTCTCATGATGATGTCTTTGGTATTTGACTGTTTTGCATTCTTTGGGTTCTATTTTGCCCGGTCCACCAGTGTATTCTTATCGTTTTTGGCACTTAATAGTTTTGGTTCGTTGATTGGCCCTGCCTTGAATTCTGCCATTCCTAAGTTTTTTAGCGAGTCCAAGATTGGAGAGGTATACGGCGCTATTGCATTGTTGGTGAATCTCTGTACCATTTTTGTGCCAATTCTCTACCTCACGGTCTACAAGCAGTTGGTACATATAGCGAAGGGCCAGACCATTTTTTTCTTAACAGCTTCACTTATGATTCTTGTCATGATGAGTCTCATGATCGCCAAGCAGGTCTTGGGATTGAACAAAGATACACTACCTGAACTCACCGAATCATACGCGATATCCTCAAGTGAATCATCCAATATAGCTGGCGTTGCACAGGAAGATACCGAAGACCCCATTCCCAAAAAGGACAATGTGGTTGTTACGGAATCTGCCTTGCCAGTGTAAGCCATTTTCGTCATAGACTGAAATTTGAGCAAATATTTGGCTTTTTTAATTAGAGCATTGATATAGTGAAATTAGGATCTTCCAACTTTAAATGAGTGCAAAGTACAGTATTGTATTCGCATCTAATTTTAATTTTCAATACGCATTTGACACTTTCTTGGGTGCAAAAAACAAGAAACAGGGACGAGCCTCGGCTTCAAGGAGATGCCAGGTAGAATCGGTACAATATGCTCACTTTCCCGCAATTAAGAAATCTTTGTAGACTTCAATCAAATCAAGTTTCAGCTCGTCTTTGTAATCTTTCCCTGTGATCTTCTGTTGATCTTCGCCAATCCTCATCCTTTGTGACACGTTTGTGTCACTAAATAAAATAGACCATATCACACTCAAGTGGTGATATATATTGATGGATTTGCCTCTAGGATCCTCCCAAGCAACTCCTTGCCCATATTAAAAACAAACCACGCTAATTACAGCTCAATAACCGAAGATGTCCCCGAAGAATTACCCGTCGAAATCATCGAAGATGAAGACAAAATAGAGGTTTTGTTGAGAGAAAATAGAAGATCCAGTCAATCCATCCATTGGAGTAAGCGTCCCTCCATATACAATGTTTTCGTTATTACAATTCTTTGGTCTTTGAGCGCAAATTGTGCTGAAGCCAACAGACAAATGCTTAGTATGAAATTAGCTTGCAATTACATTTCTTCTTTATCAGGCACTGGAGAATGTGACCCAAAGTCAACTCAAGCATTGCTCTCTGATTTGAATATAGTTACAACTATTGTCACTTCTGTTGTCGCAATCATATCATCTGGTATCATATGTCCCTTGACTGATAAATTCGGAAGAAAGGCATTCTTTCTGTTTTTAATGATAACTTTTCTTGTTGGAAGATCGGTCAGATTGTACGTAACTTCTGAATATGAAACGTTGCAGTTCTATGCAACGGTCTTTTCCGAAATTCTTTTCAATTGTGGAGGCGGTGCATTATGTTTTGGTACGTTGGTTAATTGTTATATTAATGACGTCGTTGAACCCAGTGAAAGGATTCATTTCTTCAGTTTGAACCAATCAGTACTGCTCATTGCTTCGGCCATTGGACCATTATTGGGAAATTTTATCAATGAATCGTTCAGTAAGGATGATGAAGGAGCTGTCTCAAGAATTTATACGAACATTGCACCATCTGAATTCGCTACACTCAAATTTGAGGTTTTAATCTTTGCCTTTTTAGTCATTTTTACCACCTTTATCATGCCAGAATCACTTCCTGCTCAGGTTAGAAAGGAAATTGCTGCACACACCAAAGGGGCCCAAACAGAACCTCAAGAGTCTCTCTCAAGAAGTAGAAGGATATTTAATAGATTAAATTTCCTTCAACCCTTAAGATTGTTGTGGGTACCCAAGGAATTCTTTCCTTCTAATAACCCACGCCACATTAGGAATACCAGATATGCAGTTTTGATATTAATTTGTGTCGACTCAATAATGGGCTCAATTACTATTGGCATTTCAGAAATTATGGTGAATTATGGATTATTCAGGTTCAAATGGACTGAGCTAGATATTGGCCATCTCTTATCCATTTTCTGCACATCTAAGGCAATGACGTTGATCGTAATTTCTCCTTTTCTTGTGAAGACAGTTTTCAGAAAATGGCTAAATTTCAAAGTACTTTCCAATCAACTTGATATGGTTGATTGCAGTGTTTTGGTTCTTGCATTGATGAGTGATGCATTCGCATTTATCGGGTTCTTTTATGCCCCAACAACTAGAGCATTCATGTTCAGCTTAGTCTTTGCCAGTTGGGGTTCCATGCTTGTACCAGCATTGAATTCTTCTCTCCCCAAGTTTTTCAATGTTTCAAAAATCGGAGAGGTATATGG
Organism: Suhomyces coccinellae; assembly: GCA_030565345.1. Lineage (NCBI taxonomy): Eukaryota > Fungi > Ascomycota > Pichiomycetes > Serinales > Debaryomycetaceae > Suhomyces > Suhomyces coccinellae. The sequence continues at coordinate 281,393 of JAJMBP010000016.1, read as the reverse complement.
GGCATTGTCAATGACAAAAAACATATTCTGTATTTTCGTTCCGTTAATTTTGCTTAATATTTACAAGCAACTTGTGAAAGAGGGACAGAGCCGCGTTATTTTCATTTATTGTTCATTGATAATGTTCGCATGTGCTTTGGGTGTTATTACATCAAGGCTCATCTTGAACTTGAACACTCGCAAAGCCTCTACCAGTCCGATTTAATACCATCAATCTCTTGATCAGAAAACTTGATTGAGGAAAAAATTTCATCCCCAATAAGAGTATTTTTTGGTGTCGTAGAACCTTAATCAGCATTAGAATAGATCCATAGAAAGTACAATTCTTCAACTCATTAGCCAAACAAGATTGGTAATAGTACAGACAAAAATTGGATTAATTCCGCTCTCACTTTTAACAAATGAGGCAAAGATGATGTCTGGCTCAAGTCAAAAACTTCACTTGCAAAATTCATAAGTTCTAATGTCACAAGACGCTTGGAAAGTCAATTAGAACACCACCAGCATGAATAGCTTGCTTCAAAACGTCTCAATTATGAGCCGAGCTTATCTAGAATTTCGGCATTTACCTCAACATTGACAATTCAACCATAGTTACTCCAACCGCCCCTCATATTCTCTAAATCTGCAAAACTGCACATGTACAGCAAGTTAGAAACCATTAATTGTCATCCCCTTAGCCCGTTATCTCTATTTGTTATCTGTATTCGTGCATTGCACATTAGGTGTAGGACAAGTGTGGTTACGATCCGCACAGGTATGAGGCACTTGTCTCGGAATAAGCCTCCTGTCAAAGTAGATTATTAACTATTGTTGTTCTCTGTGGCTGCATTTCCTTAATAAGTAAGTGAGCCTTAAGTTGATCTGTCACGGATGTGTATTGCATACTGCAAGTACTCTCGGGGAAATCTTCTGGATAGTTATACTTTCAGAGTCCCGTAGTTCCCAAAGAACTCAGCTCGTGTGCATTTTTCCATGTTTTGTAGCACAATAGCGATTTTGGGATTCTGTTTAACAATTTACGGTTACCCTATTTGGATTACAAATACCGAGCAAGCGCATTAATATTGCTTCAGCCCCTCATAAACTGATAGGAAATTAGTCCACAGTTGTGAGTTCCGAATCCTCTTATTAGGAGTGGTTTTTCCAAGATTGTCACATAATATCTAATGTCCCTACTCCAGACTAACCATTCCAAGTACGGCTCAACCCTTGACCGTGCTGTCAATGACGTTTATGAAGCGGTGATTGAAAATGATGAGGATTATGACAATGAAGAACATAATGAAGATGTAATCTGGCTTAGAGAACAGCGGAAGTTGAACAAGCTGATACATTGGAGTAAGCGTCCCTCTGTTGCAATGGTCGTGATCATAGTGTTCTTTTGGTCTCTCTGTGGAGGAACCGCAGAGGCTAGCAAACAAATGATCACATTGAAACTCTCGTGCAATCTCCTTGGCTCCACATCCAATGGAAAGTGTGACCCAGTAGAAGTACAAGCATTGATGTCTAACTTGACCATAGCTAACAATCTTGTGGCCGCCATTATAACATTAATTGCATCAGGAAAAGTTGGGCCTTTGTCAGATAAGTATGGGCGTAAGGTCTTCTTGGTATTAAATTTGGTTACATTTTTTGTGGGAAGACTGTTCCGTTTATATGTGATGTCCCACTACGATACTTTAAAGTTTGTTCCTTTGGTTGTCGCTGAAATAATTTATAATATTTGTGGAGGTATGATTGGTATTACTACTTTGTGCAGTTGTTATGTTAGTGACATTGTGGAGACACATGAAAGAATTTTTTACCTTGGAATTAACTTGTCCGCCATTCTTATCGGTATGGCAGCGGGTCCCATAGTGGGTAATATCCTTAATTCAATTGCCTCTAAAAAGGGTCCAATTAATATTGCATCAGGTATGATGAGTGATCTTGGTAAAAAAATCGAGTCTTCCGATTTTATAACCCTCAAGTTTGAGATTATTGTTCTTATTTTCTTGGTGGCATTTGCTACTTTTGTTGTACCAGAATCCCGCTCGGAGCCTGCAAGAAGAAAGTCTCGTTCTCAATCTGTTTCGAGTTCCTTGTTTCTGGTAAACTCAAACTCAAACTCCAATTCAAACCCCTCTATGTTGAGAAATGTTTTAGAAAAGCTCAACTTTCTCGAACCATTAAGATTGTTGTGGGTCCCCAGGGAATATATCCAATCCAGTGATCCTCGCCGAATTAGGAAAGTTAGAATTGCATTGTTGCTTCTCGTTTTTGTTGAAGCAGTAATGCAGTCGTTGGTGATTGCAGTGTCTCAAATATTCTTCATTTACGGAATTTTTAGATTTCAATGGTCTCAAATTCAAATTGGTCACTTGTTGACAACATTTTGTGCTGGAAAAGCACTTGTTTTGATTTTCTTATCTCCTATTATTAATCATAGAATACTTCAGAAGAGATTCAAGCTCAAGGTGTTCAAAAGGCAGTTTGACATGGTTGATTATAATATTTTGATGTTCACGTTGATTTGTGAAGCAATCGCCTTTTTTGGCTTTTATTTTGCCCCCACAACAGCGATTTTCTTCATCTTTTTTATTTTCACTGCTTTAGCAACGTTAGCCGGACCAGCGTTGAACTCCAGTATTCCTAAATTTTACAGCGAATCCAAGACAGGAGAAGTTTATGCTGCATTGGCATTGCTGAGAAATTTGTTTTCCTTATTTGTTCCCGTGTTTGTCCTCACATTGTACAAGTCACTTGTCAGATGGAATATGCCACAGGTCATCTTTCTTATCACCGCAGTATTCATGTTGATTTGTATCGTCTGCATTTATGCCACCAAGCGGGTCTTGGGGTTGACGAGAGACACTGTTCCTTTGACTAGGGCAAATTCCATTGCATAATTTTTAATTACTCAAGAATCAGGTCATAATGAAGAGATCATCCAGACAATCATTGAGAGAATAATTGATTTGCTGTTTGATACTTCTAATGACCCATTCTTTGAGATTGATAGAGACAATCCTTTAGCGTAAACCAACCAGTAGAAGTAGAAATCTTGAAGAAGGAAATCCAACCGAATCATTCCATGATATCATTCTTTCACTCCTCTTTTATTATTCCATGCTTGAACTCATGGTCTTTATAACAAAGACCGAAGTTATGAGTCTAGCAATAAGGCTGTTTAGGGTTGGATGACTCACAAACTCAAACCGAAAACGGAGTTCCAGACCTTTTTGGCTAAGAAGTAGAAGTAGAACAGAAGAGAGCGCAATATTCTGTGCATTATTACTGCACCTCTAGATGTCCCCTTATTTTCATCATCTTAATGCTTATCTCTTTGGAAAGAACTAGCTTGTCAAGTAGGTTATGGCTGCAAACAGGTGCACGTGATATACACCATTGGTGTATACCCTATCTCCCTATCCAGAAATGCAACTTAGGACCTTGAATGACCCCAATAATGCAGTGATAGACTTCCCCTCATTCGTCTGTCTATAAAGACAAGCCAAGGTGCAACTTTCTCCTCAAATATCCCGCCTTTTGAAGCCTCTTGTATGGATCACCAAAAATGTTCGCGCCCTACACGTCACGTCGTAAAAGTGGTTATCCTATTTTCTTCTTCTCCAGGGCATGTTCTCTGACTCCCAACTCGTCCGCTCCATCCAAGTTATCGCAGGTCTTTCTTTCATCTTCTTCGTGATCATCTTCTTGGCCAAGGCTCTCATTTTGGACGTGTACATTGTGGAAAACCAGGAGAAGCTCGCTTTCGAATCCCGTGAACTGAGAGCACAGCAGCTCAAAAGACCTTTCATTCGCAGAAAGCCCACCGCCCATCTCGACCAGGACGATCCCGACTCAGAGCTTAGCGAGACCGAAGAGATTCTTCCTTTGCCATTCTATCACAAACCAAATACCTCCTCTCAATACTTGAGAAGAGATAGTTTCTCAACATGAGCGTCCAGGTCTACTTCCCCACCGACTTGGTTCGTACTCTTTCCAAGAACCAACAGGCATCATATGTACTCGGGTATCATTTTGAAGACGTTTTCGTCGTGGTACAACTTTCGCCCAATATCGTGGAGATTCCCCCACATTTACTGGATTTGAAGGTGATTGGCACTGTAGGAGAATCCGATGAATATGAATTATCTTTTGCATTTGACCAGAACAAGAAACTTCCTTACATTTCTCCCGTTTCGTCACAGAATTACACAATTATCTTGTTTGATCCACCAAACTACAACAACTTGGAGTATTTGTCAGAGAGACCCATCCTTCTTCAATCTATGAGGAACGAAAAAGCTCACAATGAGGATAATAAATACATCGAGCAGTTTTCGCTCTTTGAGCCATACACGGATAGCGAGGAAAGATTATCAATTGCAAGCCTGGTTATCATCGACAAGGTTAACCAAGTACTCAAGACTAGGGTTGAATTGCAGAACTGGAAATCTAAGAGTACTAAAAGCCCCAAAAATATCTCTGAATCCAAACCTTTAAACCCAATCACGAATTTGCTTTTACATATCATAATATTTATCCAGAAAATAGTCATCGGAGCAATATGGATTCTTAACTACAAGCTTAATGGATACAATTTGGTTTCCATATCCAATGTCATGCGTCAATTGGATTTGAGGCTTAGACAAGTCAACTACTTTCCCATTCAATTCTTGTGTTATACAGACAAATCACTTCTTTACAATGAAAACAACCAGCTTTTAAAGGACTTGGAATTGCCAATTTTCAACTCCGACTTGAACATCAATAATTCCAACTACATAAACTTACACAACTCTGCATGGCTAATAATTAACGACATATTACTAGGAATGACTGTCTACGATAATTTAATTGTCAATTTTGAGTTGGTGATGTCATTTTTTCAAGAAGTTTTTGTTCAAAGAATATTATATACTGAAGTATCTGGCCTTATTCACTGGATTGCAAAAACCCATCCTGCTGGATTCAAATTGAATGATGAGCTTGGGCACTTTTTGGGTGACTTATTCATGTGGTCATTAAATTGTTGGAAATTTATTTTTAGTGACATGTTTGAGATTAATCTTTCCCAGGAAGTCAGACAAGCTTTCATGTCACAGTTTCACTTCATTCTTGAGATTTTATGTTACTTTGGAGGATTTTCATTCTTTCTAGGCTTCTTGATAGATATTGTTGGACTTTTCACATTGCACCTTTCCTTTTTCTATTTCACCACAACAAAAGTGTACCATCGGCAAATAGAAACATTAAAATCATTGATTCAGTTGTTTAGAGGAAAAAAGTACAATGTACTTAGAAATAGAATTGACAACCTCAATAATTATGTCATCGGGTCAAGTAATGCATTCGAATTAGATCAGTTTTTATTGGGTACATTGTTATTTATGGTTTTGATTCTTTTACTTCCTACAGTATTTGCATTTTATGTCATGTACTTCTTGATGAGATTGCTAATATTGATTTCATTGAATTTCATGGAAAACTTACAGATCGTGGTCACCTTCATTCCATTGTTTGAATGCATGTTGAAATTGAAAAATTCCAAAAGATTGCAGGGGGGAATAAAATTTGAATATTTGAAGTACGAAAGGTCAATCGTTTATGTAAAGTTGTCCAACAAGTCATTGACTTGGAATGAAATCTTTGTTAATTTCATCAAATTATTCACAGCATCAAAAAATTTTAGAACCAGATTGTTGCCCAGTCTTTTGCATGGAAATTTCTTGAACACATACTATAACTACGAACTTAAGTTCACTTACTTAATGCTTCCCGAGAGATATGACAAAACAATTGATATTCTTAACTCTATTAAACAGAAAAGGGACTAGCTATGTCTATTATGATATTGTCTATTCAAGAATTTCTAAATTTGATGATATCCTGAACCTGCCAGGAGTCGTCTTGCTACCACTAAACAAAGGATACATACAAGCATAATGGATGAATACACAGCAAATGATAAATTTGCCATGTTTTTATGCAAGCTGTAGCGATAGAGCCATTGAAAAAGGATTGGGGAGATTAAGCCAAGAGCATTCTTCAAGATAGACTGTGCACTGAAGAATCCACCCACCTTCGATTCTGGATAGAATTTTAGCATGGCAGAAGTCAATGTAGGACCCCCTATCAAACTAATGGTGAGTAAATTCCCCGCAAAGAATGTTTCCGAGGTGCTATTACTAAAGTAAAGCATCAAGAGACTTAAAAATTCATTGACCAAAGCTACCAGAAACATAGCGTAGTCCACCAGGTCAACGTGATCTTCCAGAGATTTTAATTTCATGAGTCTGGTGAAGATGATTTTGTTCAAAATGGGAGAAAAAACCATCAAGACAAGGGCACTGGCCAAAGAATTTATCGACAGGAAATATCGTAATTCTGACGCAGACCATGCAAATTTGAATATTCCATATTGGTTGATGATGGTACGTACGATATCGTCAACGAGGGCCATTAGTATTTCCACCGTTAATAGTAGAAGCAAAATGGACCTGGTTCTCTTTATGTGGAGTCTATCAACTGATTTTGCAACCGAAGTGGGCAATGCTAACAATTTGATGGGCTTTAAGAAGTTAATCCAATCAAAAAATCCGGTTTCTTGTTCTTGGTTTTCCTCTCTTGCTAGTTTCAATTCATCCTTTGACCGAGATTCCTCGAGAAAAAAATAGGTAAGGAACATCACCATGATCTGAACCCCTAATTCAGCTTTGATAGGCAATAGTTCCCTGGCCAAGATATTTTCATGGATTGGGGTGACATTCTTGGAATGGTTCACCAAATATTCTCCTAACATGGGCCCCAAGGTGCTTCCAGCAAAAAGCACCGCCGATACCAAACCCAAGAAGTAAATTCGGTTTGTGGAGGACACGATATCGGCCACATATGCATTCAGTAGTGATATAAGGGAGTAGTTTCCTCCACTGAGACTGGAAACGAAGCTGGTGGTGACAATAAGCTTGAATTTCAAGGTAGGATAGGTTTTGTAGATCCACAATGCACCCAACAGCGCGGTGAAATTGACTATCACGTAATAGAGGAAGAAGGGGGCTCGACCGTGGCGGTCAGAAATGGGCCCTACTTTCGACAGAATCACCATCAGGATGAAATTGATGGTGATGGAGCATGCGAGATTGAGACGAGACAAGATCAACTGTCGCTCGACCGGGTCACAGTGGAGTGTGTTGGACAGGCATGCTAAGCGGGCATTGAGTGAATCCTTGGTGGGCTGGCTGCAGGAGGCAGCCAATGCCACTAGGAAGAGGATCAGGCCCAAGGTGAGGAAAGAGGGTTTGTTGCGGGATCGAGAGGAGCCAGAATCATCATCAATGACGAACTGTTCCGAGCGTTTTCGAGCGAGAAGATGAGTTGTGTCGGACATGGAGTCATTGTATGCAAGTTCGGGCACTGTGGAAGGAATCGGTCGAGAATTGAGCGGATCAGGCCTGTATCACACCAATGGCCAGATCAACAGGTGAAAGTATGGGGAAGGCAGAACAGGATCAAGCAGGACGAGTTGCAGCCAAGGAAAGGGGCCGAGGGAGAGCTAAAGTGTGAGAATACGCGTGTATGAGGGATGCTGGAATGGAAGAGTAAGTAACACTTGGTTCGAAGAACCACGAGGGCAAGGAGGGAATGGGTTAGACTGGGGAGGGTGTGTGCAGTTTCAACTGTAGTCAAGCCGACGTCCTGCGTAGTGCAAGGAGTGGTGGCCCCGAGCTCCCAATGGTGATACCCAGGAAATGGAAATGAGACGGAAAAGCGAGGAGGGAAAGAGCAGTGCAAGAAGAAGTCGTGGTAAATTTCAGTTTGACAGGTCCTGTGGTCCGAGGCGAAGCATATAGATGCATACGGAACCAAGCCAGGCTAGAAACCGGGGTAAAAACGCCAAAAACACGCCAGGCCCGAACCACCTGCGTGACGTGAAGCTGACGAGCCATGACCGTTGCAGGTGCCACCGCAAGTGCCGGTAGCGAACCCAGGGCCGGTGACTGATGGATCAGATAAGATGCGAGCCACGTGACATACCACACGTGCGAAAACCGTCCCTAGGGCGCCAGCCCTAATGCCGGTGCACGCACGCCCGACGCACTCCTGCCCCACCACTATTGCACTGTGGATCCCCCACCCGCAGGCCTCATACTATCAAAAAATTTTCACCTAGGCACCTGGGTTTTTTTTCCAACTATCTTTCAGGCCTTATAGTTTCTTTCATCTTGAAGTTCAACAAAAAGGAGATTCCACCACAAGATGTCTTTACCTGCTTCATTTGACTTAACTCCAGAAGACGCTAAGTTGTTGTTGGCTGCCAACGTCCACTTGGGTACCAAGAACGTTCAAGTATGTTCACTTCCATAGCGGTGCTGGCGGTGATTTGGTGAAAAGTTGGTGAAAAATTTGTTTCGCCCAACACCCGATCGCCAGCCAGTGCCTTTGCTTCCTCCTGTCCCCTACTAACATGTCTAGGTTCACAACAAGCCATACGTCTACAAGACTAGACCCGACGGTGTCAATGTGATCAACATTGGTAAGACCTGGGAAAAGATTGTCTTGGCTGCCAGAATCATCGCTGCCGTTCCAAACCCAAGCGATGTTGCCGTCTGTTCTTCCAGAACCTTCGGACAAAGAGCTGTCCTCAAATTCGCCGCCCACACCGGTGCCACCGCCATTGCCGGTAGATTCACTCCAGGTAACTTCACCAACTACATCACCCGTTCCTTCAAGGAGCCAAGATTGGTTGTTGTTACTGACCCAAGAACCGACGCCCAAGCCATCAAGGAGTCTTCTTACGTCAACATCCCAGTCATTGCTTTGACCGACATGGACTCCCCATCCGAATACGTCGATGTCGCTATTCCATGTAATAACAAGGGTAAGCACTCCATCGGTTTGATCTGGTGGTTGATTGCCAGAGAAGTCTTGAGATTGAGAGGTATCATCCCAGACAGAACCACCGAATGGTCTGTCATGCCAGACTTGTACTTCTACAGAGACCCAGAAGAGATTGAACAAAACGCCACCGAGGAGGGTAAGGCCGTTGAGGAGACTGAGGCTCCAGTTGCTGAGGCTGAGGCTGAATGGACCGGTGAGACTGAGGAAGTTGACTGGGCTGCTGATGCTGCTCCAGCTGTTGAAGACGCTGTTGCTTCTACCTGGTAATTGTAATATTTAATCTGTAAAGAATATCATCAATTCGAACATCACATCCGGCTCACTTCTATGTTAATATAAAGATATCAACAATCCGTAGACGACATCTTGTACTGGGAACCTGTTATATTGGAATCCAGCGAGATTTGGGGTCAGTAGACTGGAGCTTTTGCACTAGTTTAGGGCAGTGAAGAAATTTCACTTGGACATGGGCGACTAGCCAAAGGGCGTATTCTGGAGTCAGAGACGTGCCAGAAAGAGCCTTGTCTATTCAATGAGGCTGTGATTACACTATCGACTCCTTTCTGTAATCTCCAGGCGTCTATTGCCGTCCTTGTGCTTCTCTTCTTCATCCTGATCCTGGCCCTGTACGATGAGTTACCCGGATATCCTATTCGTATAAAAGCACCGATTCCCCATAATGTAGACGGTAATTTGTTTACCACGGATTGTGGCCCTAAACCAAAACCCCTGCCCACACTTCGAGTAATCGGGCTTTGGCAATGTCTTCGTTCTGAAGACTCCTGCTGGAGTGGTGTGGTTTTTCGAGAATCACGGACTATGTCACTTTACTGATTCTTACTCTTTTGTTTTGGAGGTTTTGTTAACAGGTCTTCCCAGATCAACACCCGGTTTATCGTGTACTTACTTCGTGATAGAATTTGCACTTCATGCCCGGGATATAGTTGTAGATAAGAAGTAGAGGTTTCTTAGGAACAAAACTATCTGGAGAGTCAAAACTCCGTCCTTATTAGTTCATCTATGAGCGTAGCCTGTGCCACGAGTTCACCAACGTGATAACTCCAAATTGCAGGCTTGGTCTTTACTGCCTCAGAGTACAGTCTCAGTCTTTTCTGGCTTAAAGGTTGCGAAAGATTACTACGTACCTATCATGGTTTAATGTGCCTACCATGGTATAAGCTCGTCTCATAAACTATCTTGTTTTAATTATCTTAGATAATCTAGAACCCGAACCGCATTGTGGCAAACCTGGCTAAAGCTCTGGATTCTATGGATCTACTTGTTCAATTCGTAATGATGCTGCATCTCCTGTTGGGAGCTCGACTTAGGCGTTTCTTACCTAAGAAGCATGTCATTAGCGCCTCTATAGAACTCTAGACTTCCCATATTGAGAACTGAGATCCACGTCAAAAGCCACACAGAATTCCACATTCATAGCGTGTCCCACGTACGCCCCTCTTATTGTAATCCAACCAAAGACTCCATACCCGTAATAGACTTTCGTCTTTTCATCTACTCTTCCAACTGGACTATTATGTCCTGATGATAATTCCACGTCAATTCCATCTCACAACCAGTTCGATATTTTCTTCACACCTGTGTACACTAAACTATATCTATGTAATATTGACGACCTGCTTTTTCCGTACGATTTTTCCTTGTCTTTGCAGATTTTCCCTTGTCCTTTACAGGCATTCTATTATATTCTTCCAATTGTCTCAACCTGGTCCTTTTGAGGCAGTAAATATTAGGCCCCGAGATCTTGGTGGCCACTTTGGGCAATTGGAATTACGTCGTGAAGTCACCTAAGAACAGTATTTTCGGGTTTGGCACCTACCTCGGGGGTTAGTATCCTCGGGTTCATGTTCAATCCAAACCTCTTCTGTTGAAAAAATATTGGGACGCGGATTTGTAGATTATTGGAAAAGGGAATATACCAAATAGCGCAAGCATTTAGTATTACCTAGTTGTTTACTCTGCCGTGAAGGCAAATCTCGGTGCTTTCAGCAGTACGGATGTTCCTAAACTAGGAACTACCCAGTACTTCATATCTCGGGTGTAACACGTGTGTCTTTCGTCATGTCGCATAGTTCAAATATTTTGGAAGAACAATTGGCACAAGTGCTCGGGACCCGGCGTCCCTGGCTCTACAAACCCGCCGTTTTGGGTCAACTTTGATCCTCACAGGGTATTGTTTACGTTTTGACTGGATTAACGTGCTTCGTGAAGCACCCACCGGGCCCCATCACCACAGCAGTGGAGTTCTCCACATGTTTCAGTGTAGACAGGTGAGACACGTCCGAAATGCTGATTCCATGCCCCGACGTATCAGAAAGGGCCCAGAAATGCACCGGAAAATGCACCGAGAAGACAAACGCCTGGTTGTACCAGTTTCCCATGCAGATCTGGCCATTTCGCCTATTCCCAGGTTCCTCTCCATGTCGCATGTCGTGCTGTGATACCATGGGAGCATGGCTTGGACTCAGGGCAAATCCAAGCCAGTTTCTGCGTTTGCTCCAAATCACCCACCTCGCTTCACGAGGCTCACCCCCACGAACACCTCCCGTTCCTCTGTTGCTCTCTCCGTGTGTATTTTGAGCCAATTGTCTCTGGTTTCTTTGTCCTCACAATACCCTCTCTACCTCGATACTGTACCCCAAAGTGCGACATTCGCGTGTTCCCCCACATACATTTACAACCAAATACAAGTGCCTTTTTTCTACTACTTCTTTTCCACTAACTACTCCATATCTGCCCCCCCTCCAACACCCTTTCCGCATGCAGTTCGGCCAGAAGGTCCAGGAATTCTTGTATTTCTTGAGCACCAGCGACAAGTACTCGGAGTTCGACTCCAGCAAGTCGTTCAACCGGGTCAACAAGCTGGCAGAAGACCCCTTGCTCTACTCTCACCACAACAACTCGACCACCGAGTTCATCAGCGGAGCCGGAGACGCCATCCACGCCAATGGCTACGATTCCGCCGCTTCCAGCGGCGTCCACGAGGTCAAGTTGGCCTGGCGGCACATCAAGAACTGGATGGTGCGGTACCTGCCTGATTTGAACAGCTCTCTCCAAGACAAGTGCACCACGTCGGACTTGAACGACTTCCAGAAGGACTTGAACATCAAGTTGCCGCCATGTGTGGTGGAGTTCTACAAGTTGACTGACGGCCAGTCCAACTTCGGCACCACTTCCACCACACTGAGCGAGGGCTTGATCTTCGGGTTGAAGTTGATGTCGCTAGACGAGATCGTCATTGTCACCGAGAACTGGCGCAAGGTCGCCCGCGTGTTCAATGAGGAAATGTCTACTCTCAAGCAGTCGTCCAAGCTCAGTAAGTTGGCCAAATTGCCCACCAGCCACGCCCACAACGGCCCAGTGATTAAGAAGTTTGTGTCGCCTGATTCTGGTAGTCAGACGTCGGATGACTCCTGCAACACCTCATTTGACCTAGGTGACGCGTTCTCCAGAACCTCCCGGTCAACTTCCACCTCCAGCGCTCCTGCTACCTCTTCAAACGAAGCAGGCTCCAGTCCTTTTAATATTCCTCCCCAGAAATCCGTTCCCCCAGGTGCTATCCACAAGACATTTGCTCACCCCATGTGGATCCCTATAATCAGTGACGAGGTAGGAAACTACATCGGTATCGACTTGTCTCCTCCTGCCGGAGGCTGCGGAATTTATGGCCAGGTGATTCTTTTTGGACGTGAATTCGACACTAAGCTTAAAATTGCGGATAACTTTGGCGATTTTTTGCTTTTATTCGCTAACGATCTCGAGAAGGGCAATTGGGAATTGAAGAGCAACTCCAAGAATAATTACGGAGATTTAATGATTGGAAGTGAAGGATCATTGGTATTTGTGGATAAGGAAACCAAACATGAGGAAGGATACCTTGATGTGTTGAAGAGAAGGTGCATACATGAATGGATCAACTCGATCCAAAAGTCTAATTTAGAAATTGACCAAGAATCCAAGGAGTTGATATTGGATTTCAAATCCAAAGATTCGTTCATGTTGAACTTCAAGAATTCAAATGACATTGACACATTCATCAACAAGAATATCTCCAGCATCGACAACATCAATCAGCCCATAAACTCAGAAAAGAACTCACTTGACACTCTTCCAAGGGTCTCTATAACTTCTCGTTCCAGTATAGGGTCTTCGTCCCACTTACCCACATTGAAGAGCCCTTTATCAAAGGAGGTGACGGATGAAATACTAAAGGAAATAGACAGTCACAGGCAACTGGACACTACAAACAAGATGGCGGAAATTGGATTTTGATGACGTGAATATTAATTACTATGACGAGGGTTTTACCAAATAATTCTTTGTATACTATCGGGTTCGCTGGCCCAGGTAAATTTGTACCTGAAGAACACCTCCATAATGGAGACGTTAATGATGCTCAACCACACAAACTCTAGGATATGACTCTTCTGGGTCTGGGGTTTGGCGAAGATTCTGTACACTATCAAAGGCACAATATAGTACCGTGGCTCGAACAATGGAGATGGAATAATTGTAAGGCAGATAGCCCCGATGTAGGTGATGATAGTTATGGGACTCAATGAGAGTCTTCTGCGTTCATGGTTCAATGTTTGAATAGTGTTCCAAGTACAGAAATGGTACAAGGGAATACAGATGAACTTGCTGTGGCGATGGCTGATGAGCTTTTTGAAGATGTAGAAAGTGTAGTGTCTGTTGTCTGCCAATAAGAATGGATGGACGACTGTAAAGTTGTCGATAATATATTGGATAAAGAACAACAGGCCCACGTTGAAGATCACGCCAAGGCCCTTGTAAAAGACCCAAAACTGGAAGTACTTTGTGATTCTTTTGGGACTGAGCCAAACTGGCCAGGTGAAGAAGTTGATGAAGGCAAGACAGTAGAACACTTGGACCACATGGGCCTGGATTTCGTGATTGTCTTTATCGCCAAAGGTGATTCCTCCATTATACACCAAAAAACCAGCGAAGGCGACGAAATTGGCCACAAATGGAATCAATTGGGACCAGTTCTCGAGCATTTCCTGAGCAAACTTCACCAACCTTTGCACAAAGGAAATGGCGTGGTCATTGCGTGAATGGTCGATTTTCTGGTCGATAAAGACAGACATGATGAAGGCTATCCAGATGATGTTGGTCTGTCTGAACCATAAGCTGACGAAACCGTAGACTCCGCAAAGAACGGGTCTGGGTGGCCTGTTCACTGCCCATGATAAAGCAAACACGATGAAGATGGTCGACCAGATGTCGGTGTAGAACAAAAAGTAGTAAGGTACCAACAAGGACTGGCCCACGATGTTGACGCTCCAGAATTGCGATCTGTTGAAGCTGCGTAGTCTCCTGAGGGCTATAGGAAGAATGAAGAGGCCCCCAGTTAGATTAAGTGATCTAAGCACAGAATACTTGGAGCACGGATCGTCGATTGCCAATGCAGTCAAAGCTTTCAGGTATACATATCCCAATATGTAGAGACCCGGAGGAGTGGTGATCTTGTTGTCCCAGTGGCCGAAGTCCCCGTTACAGTACACCTGACATTGACGAAGATGAAAAATTTCGTCAATGTAGGGTTGGGTGACGGATTTTGATACTTTTTGGGCAACGTAGACACAGAAGACGAGAAACAACACGGATGCGGCCCGTTCTGCCCCAAATCTGCCCGTCTGGGGATCGAATACTTTCAACATTGATGGAGGTATTGAGACAGTGAAAGTCTCCATGTATACCGGGTCGTGTCCACACAAAAAGACACTACAAGGTTTGGCTCTATATTCGCAGCCAATATATTGGCGTTGGTTTTGCACCCATCTCAGATTCTGGATCCTAGAATCGTGTCTCGTTATTAAATAGGAACCAATCGAGTTCAATAAAAGAGTAACTTCTGATCTCTTTTTCTGTTCAATTTCATTCTGTATTTGTTGATGTCCCGCTCGATGGAAGCAGGGTCTCGCATGATTCCAGAAACAGCCTTGGTCCAGGTGTACAAGAACAGCGACAAAGCGGCCCAAAACAGCAATAAAGATGAACAAAAGGCCACGGAGTATATTCTGAGTTATTCTGATTGTGAAATCGTGCTCAGAGAAGGAATATTGTTCCCTATTTTGTCCAGCAGCTCCGATTACACCTCTGTACAACTCCCGCCATTCTACATGGAGATCGATAAAAGGGATCAATCTCGGAGGAAAATGGAATCAGAAAGGTCACCCAAGGTACTTAGATCCCTTTCCAGCCCATTAAACTCTGCAATTACATCCAATTCTGACCCACTTGCTGATGCTCTCTCGATAGAGCCGCAACTTCAGGTGTTCCACTACATGCACGATATTCATGGCCCCAGTCCCGTCCACACGAGCCAGTTAGACCTAGCGGGTCCCTTGATGGCCAGCACGCCCATCAGAAGCATCATGGAGGTATTGAACAAGCTCCCCAGCCGTCCAGGTACCAGCACATCTGAGGTAAGACAATGCGACAACATCATGGCCAGCAACATACTCCAGGCTCCTGGGTTACGCAACGACTACTACTCCAACTTGGTTAGCTGGTCCTCCTGGAGCCGCAGAATTGCTGTCGGGATTGGATGTAAAGTCTACTGGTGGGAAAAGGACAATTCAGTGCTGAGAGTGATGTTTTCGACGCCGCTGATGGTTACAGCAGTCGGTGCTGGACCATTGGGACATTTGGCCGTGGCCTTGGAGGGAGGCATGATTCTATTGGTGGATGAGGCCTCTGACAAGGTGGTGGATCACATGGTGGGAAATTCCACGGTCTACTGCTTTTGCTGGTCGAAAAACGGCCGTTTCTTGTTTGCTGGAGATGATACCGGGGTCGTTTCCATATTGCGATTGGCCAAGAACAGGATGAGGAAGGTCAATCGCTTCAAATGCTCACAGCAGCAGGTATGCGGTAAGTACCAATGCAAATCGAATGGAGAGGATATGGAGGAATTCAGAGGTTCCTAGCGGATATAGGTGTGAAATTGGAGTCAATAGCCAGACTCAGAATGGCACGCACGGTCAGATCACAGCACATCAATGTCAATGTAATCTCACCGCCCACTGAGTCACCATTATACTTGATGGAAATATCACTATAGTAGACCATGTCAATTTCACACACGATACCACTCAAATCCTCTCATTCCCTTCTATTCAACGCCTTTTCCTTCTCTCTCTACTAACTTAACCTTAGCCATCGCACTCAACCTGTCTACCTCTGAAATGACCATCGGTTCCAACAACAACTGCTGCAGCGTGTGGAACATCCACAGCCTTGTACGCCCGTACAAGACCCTCGTGTTGCCCCACAACGCCGCCGTCAAGGCCCTCGCCTACTGTCCCTGGACCTTGTCGCTCTTGGCCACTGGCGGTGGCAGTCGAGATCGTACCATAAGATTCTGGCATACCGGCTCGGGTACGCTCTTGCGCCAGGTCTCCACTGATGGCCAGATCACCTCGCTTGTGTGGAGCAAGCACCGTCGCCAGGTGTTGGCCACCTTTGGCTTTGGCAGCGGAGTTTCTCCCTGTCTCTTGTGTGTCTATTCGTATCCGTCCATGGTGCCACTTCGCCAGGTGCCTTCGGGGCCCAACTTGCGTATTTTGAGTGCCACCACGAGCCCTAGCACCACGTCAGTGTGCGTAGCAGCCAACGACGGCACCGTCCGCATCTACAAGGTGTGGGACAAGGGGTCCGAGCTCCGGTGTCCGGACAACTACGGCAGTCCGCTCATCGAGCTCCACGAAGGCGAGGGCTTCAGTCGAGAGACTATCCGGTGATATTGAGCCAGGAAATTAAGGCAGACAAACGATAGAAGAAGAGGGTGAGAAAGTCTTCGACTAGAGAATCTGGAATATGAGAGAAGAAGCAAAGACCCGGACATTGGAATGGCAGGGGAGAATTAGCGATACACCATGTGAGTTTGAATACTACGAGCGAATTGTCACAGGATCATAAAGAGAGCCATGAGACTTTAGCCATACGTGGTAATGAGAAGATAGTGAGAAATATGAGAAATATGAGAAATATGACAAGATGGCGAGAATTGCAGAACCTGGCCAGTCCGTAGAATACAAGCTGAGATCATGGGTTCAAACTCTGCAGCACAAGGGGATCAATAGACCGATCAAAGGGGAGAATTCAATTACCACGAGTAGAAGTATAGGGCGATCAGCGAGGGAATAAATTCTATGAATAGAAATACTGAGACGATCATGACGACTAACTAAATTAATGAGCCGGTCCGATAGATAGGAAGTACCACACCTAAACTATGCGGACATTCTCTCGAGTACCTTCATTTAGGAATCACTACTTGCTTGGGCTTTCCCTAGACACCAGGATCGTACTATTTCTCCTATCCTTACTACCTAATTCTTTTTGAGCCTCGCTCGTATTGGCAACTCCTACTATGACATAATAATCCGCACACAGCCCTCTCCTTTGACGTGACATCAAATCCACTACTTTCTTCCTAGTCCTTCTTCTGGCACCTTTCTTCTCGTCATGTCTGGGCCTTTGATCAACCGTTCCTTGACCACCATCAGAACCGAATTGGAGTTCTTGCAAGACTCGGAGGTCATCTCCGAGGCCTTATGTCGCAAGCTTCTCGATGCCCTTCCTCCCAAGTACCAGAAGGACATGGCTCCTTGGGGCGTGGAGAAGTTAACCGGCAACAGCCCTGGCGTCTCCAATGGCCATTCTGCTCCTTCTATCGACGCTTTGTCCAACTCCATTGCCAAAACCTCAATCACCGACCATGTTGCACCTCCCAGTGAGCCCCCTCGCTCCTTTGCCTCCAAGCCCTTGGGCTTCTGCCGGGCGATGTACGACTACACCGGCACCGAGGCCGACGACATCTCTTTGACCAAGGGCGACAAGATCGCCGTGGTCGAGCACTTGTCGGAGGACTGGTGGAAGGGCTACAAGAAGGGCGGCAGCCCCGAGAAGCCTGGTGTGTTTCCCTCTAACTATGTCGTTGTGATCTCCGAACAGGAGTTTTCCACTGATGCGGCGCCCCAGCGTGCTGTGGCCCCTCCTCCTGCTGCCCCCACAGAGAAGTACCAACTGCCCCCACAACTGTACTCTCCCGGCCCCGGCTACCAGCAGACGTCTCCACAATACAACCAGCCCGTCCAACAACAGCCCATCCAACAGCAGCCCTCATACGGCGGCTATGCCCAATATCCTCCTCCCTCCACCAATTACTACCAACAACCCCCTCCCCAGCAATACGCCCAGCCTCCTCCTCAGCAGGTCGTGGTGGAACAGCAGCCAGCACAGCAGTCTGGCTTGCACAAGTTCGGCAGCAAGCTTGGAAATGCTGCCATTTTCGGTGCTGGTGCCACGCTTGGTGGAGACTTGGTCAACTCCATTTTCTAGTCACTGGGTGATACTGAAACGTTGATACAACGAGATGTAGCCAATCGTTTTAATTCTTGCATCTTGTCTATATAGTAAATACATCCTGCATTACTAGATGTAAAAAACGGCAGATTAATAGATTCAAATTTGGAGTATGAAACTAGCAAAATGGATGCAAAGATCAGTTTTACTCAAGTACGGGGTTTTTCAGTATTTTGCAGGAGATGTGTTTTCTGTCTTATCCCGACAATTTCTTCCTTATTGGTAGATTAGTCCTGAAACGGGCTTTTCTGTCATTTTATACTTCTTGTCTATTTAATTTGTCTTATCTGTATGAATGGTTTCAAATATTAACAGTCTCCAAAGCAGAGCATTGTCAAAATCATGCCCGATGTAAATAGATGGAATTGCCACCTTGATAAGTTCCTCAATTTCTGCAAACCTACAACTCCCGTACTCTTTAATAGACTCAACTATCGGCTCAAGCTCAGCTTCTTTCTATCCGTGTGTTTCTGACTCCATTTATTGTTAAGCAAGCCAGCCTCTTATCCGTTTATCCTTGTATCCTACTTTCCTCTTCAATGATTCGTTAATGCTATATACAAAGTTACTTACGGCCGTCGGTGACGGTGTTCAACAATAAGGTGTCGTTGTCCAACATGATCTTGTTAGGAGAGGTAGCCAAGATTCCGGCAATCTCTCTGGCGGTGTCCAATCTCTTCAACTCCACGTAATCCTTGGACTTCTTGATGGCCTCACCGATCAACTCGGCCGACTTAGCCTCACCAGAAGCCTTGACAACCAATTGCTGCTTCTCTTGGATAGCCTTGTCGACCACGAAGGCAGCCCTTTGGGCGTCCTGCTGGGCAATCTGCTTGGCCTCAACCGCAGCACTGAATTCGGGCGAGAAAGTCATGAAGGTCAACGAAACGTCGTCTAACAACACGTTGAACTTTTTGGCACGACGGACCAAGTTCTCCTTGACCAAACGACTGACCTTTTCTCTCTGGGTGATCAACTGAGAGGCGTTGAACTGGGCAACCACGGACTTCAACACTTCGTTGACAATAGATGGCAACACCTTCTCGTCGTAGTCAGTGCCTAAGGTTCTGTAGATGGTGGGAAGCTCGGCGACTTCGGGCTTGAACAACACTCTGCAGGTGATATTGACCATTTGCAAGTCCTTGGTTCCGGTCAAAGACGCAACGTTTCTGGGCTTGGCCCGGACATCGTAGACGATTGGTCTCTGGAACCATGGCAACACAAAGTGGGTGCCTTCAGGGTAGATTGTGGGCTGGACTCCGTTGATACGGGAGTAGATAATACCACGTTGACCACCGTCGACGTTGAACAAGGCGTTTTGGGCAAACACCGACACACCTCCCAAGAGCAACAAGCCTCCGAAACCGGCAAAAAAGCCAAATGGGGACTTAGGGGCAGAGGAGCCCGAGTTACGGGCCTGTTGGGCTCTTCTTCTCAACTCGTTCGACAAGTTCTTCCAGTTCTGATCACTCATAATGTGGCGGTTAGGTAAATGATTCGCCTCTGTTAATAGTGGGTGAAAGTGGTGGGCGCACGCCGGTTGCAACAGGTGGCAAACGGAAGGGCAAAGAAGGAAAGGGAAGACAAGGACAGGGTGAAGGGAGTGTGTATATGGCCGAGCATGGCATTGTGTGTAAGGAGACGTTTACTCTGGGAATTATGTAATTCAGCTTGGAATATTCGGTGAATACTGAAATTTGAATTATTGCATAATTACTGCAAATATTGATATAATTATCAAGTAGGATTAATTTGGTGGGAGATGGTCAGAGAAATACACACTGTAGCTTTGGATTATTTCTAGAGACCTTAGAATAAGGTATAAGTTGCAGTTAATGACCGAGAAAATATCTTGCAAAGTAAAGACGAGGTTAAGAAAGACTTGAATCCGCAAAGATACGATTGACCTGTAATTTAATCCTTATAAGTGGCAGACACTCAGAGTAAAGAAACCGAGTTGATTTGGGGATTCTCCATTATTTGGAGATTCATCTGATCGACAGCTGGCCCCTATAATTTTATAAAGTTAGTACCTTCTACTGTAGCCTCAGCACCCATACTTCCTGTAAGCAGCGAGCCTATAAGCTTATCTTGTATTATTGGCTTCAGTGAAGTGAATGGCACCAGAGAAACTACACAGATACAGAATAACACATACTCTGCAATAGACATTTAGAAGATTGCCCAAATTTCTAGAATAGAAGTTAAATTTGTTGTAGGCTTTTTGAGGATTAGTTACGATCAATTGCGAGAGGTTTGGTAGATTCCATAAACTGTAGTGTGGTCTTTTCAATAAACGGAACTGAATCTACGGGGTTCACATAGCTTGAGCAGTGTTCTTTGTAGATTGAATTGTATCGTGATCAGACTCCAAGCCCATTGAATAGTTCTATACCCAGAAGTCTCATAGTCCATTGAATAGTTCTATACCCAGAAGTCTCATAGTCCATTGAATACTTCAATAAGTACCCTAGAGTACCAAATGGACAACCGAACAAAGGTTGAACAAGACTTAAAATAGCTCTTATTAACTGGGCCAACAGGGCTCCATGGATGAAAAAGGAGGAGGAAAGAACAAGTCTAAATGGACGACCAAGCTGGAGAATCTATGAACGGGTCTAAATGGACCATTGATCAGGATACTATATGAACAGGTCCATGCATTGGAAGGACCATTACAAAATATCCTCCACTCAGAAACAGCAGTATCCCCCACACTGTTTCTCCACACAGAAAAGTCGCAGTAGGACCTCTATGGACAAACAGGCTAAACTGGAACTGTAGAATGACCAGATTCACGGTGTCTTCTAGATAGACCGATTGAACAGCCTCAATGCACCCTCTCTGTTGAACAGCCTCAATACAAGCTCTTTGGCGAACAGCCTCAATTGACACCTACAAGCTCTTTGGTATCACACATTCCACAGTATTTTCTGTGCAATCACACATTCCGCTCGTATCTTATCAAGTAATGACACCCACAGTCTCCCTGTCCCCTCTATTGGTGACAGGTGCCGCACGGCTTGGCAACGCCGCAGATCCCAAGACCTGTCAGCTCCAGACAGGCGTCTTTGACAGGTCCCATTGCACCAATGGGGAACGGTCCAGATCCCGGAAAGAATTGGTGGTCGCAGCGTCCAATTTGCACATCTACTCAACCTCGCCAACTCAATTGACACCCGACTACACGTCGCCGCATGCGCTGGTAATCAATGGCCCAATCAACACACGCAATGCCTCCATCACTATTTTCTGCCCCAGAATGGTCGGGCCGAATGCGATGAAGCAATTTTCCTGATAGTGACTTCACTCCGCCACTTGAAAAACTACAAACCATGGTCTCGTATTGTGAAGGCTTTGGCGAGAAGCCCCAGATTCCGGGTGGAAGTAGATCCACCCATACTAGAAGAACATAGACGCATAGTAAATGGCACCTCTATCTATATCCTCAAACTAGCACTAGAGTCTGCATTTCCAGCTCTACTTCTAGTCCCTATTCGTGTCTCATTCTCTTCCCCATTTCCTCTTCTCTTCCCAATTTCCTCTTTTCACACCCTCTATGTCTGTCACCTGCACCCCCCATACGGCAGAACCATGCCCTTTTCGGCTTGACTCTACACCAGCACCATGTGATGCTGGTGTCCTAGTCAAAAGCCGTGACTCTCGGTGTTGTCTGAGTGGTGTATCGCCTCGTTGATCATGTGCTCTCGGGGTTGTTAGTGTGCCTTTTGATCATGTGCCTCGTGTGCCTCGTGTGCCTCATGTGCCTCTCCCGCCTCGTGGGGCCGTTCGTACTTGAATTCGGACAAGGGTTCATCATGCCTTTTTGGCCGTGCCTTTGCACTATTGTTCTCTGCCCGATTGGTGGGTATCTCCGTTTCTCAAAGTCTTTCTCTTCTCCTGCACTCCGCCCTCCATCTGCGTATATATATGCACTGAATCTGGCCACACACTTTCCATTCTATCCTTCATCAGCGTAGATCTACTCGAACCTTTCCGTTCCCAGTCTCATACTTCCCAGTATCTACTCACTTCTTCCATCCTCCCCAGTCTCCTCCCCAGCCCCGTTCTCCTTATATGAAATTAGCTGTTGTCCTTCTCCTTCTCGCTACTCTTTCGGACTCCCTTCCTGTGGACCTTGCCGAGGGCCAAAGTCTCCAAGTTAGAGACCCTCGTGGTGGCCACTCCAGCGGTGGCCACTCCAGTGGCGGTAGCAGCCACTCGTCCAGTGGGTCCAGTGGGTCCAGTGGATCCAAAGGATTCGGCGGTGGTTCTTCCCCTAAAAGTGGATCAAGTGGTTCTTCTCCTAAAAGTGGATCAAGTGGTTCCAGCAGTGGTTCCACCCCTAAAAGTGGCTTCGGGTCGTCCTCTGGATCTAGCGGGTCTCGTCCTAAGGGCGGATTCGGCCCTAACAGTGGTGCCTTCACCTCCAACATCGGAGGCAACCCCTTCTACTACGGTCCCCGTAGTCGCCACGGCTACTTCCCTACCCCCTTCTTGATTGGTGGAGCCGCATACCCTGCCTTGGCCTACTCATGGCACAAGCACGGCAAGTCCTTCAACCAGACCATCATCCTCGAGCAGAAGTCTGAGTGGTCCGACGAAGTGGCTGTTTCCAAATGTCTTACCAGTCACGACAAGAGTGCCTCGGCCAAGCTGAAGGGAGTCAAGTGGGCCGACAAGTTCAAGTACACCGGCGTGATACCGTGGGACTCGGTCAAAAACATCTTGCAGCCCGAGGACGGCTATTCCGTCATCAAGTCCAACACCAAGAAGGGAACCTTGAAGTGTGAGGTCGACGGCGATGACGTTGGCCAGATCCACGGCTCTCGTTATGTCCACACCTTCGTTGCCCAGACCAGACTCTGTGACAAGAACGGTGAGAACTGTGGTGAATGGAGTGCCAATATCACAGGAACAGTAGGCCTTAAGGGCCCAAAGAAAGTTGATGTCGTCAGAGCTACCTGTGTCAAGAACGGCCACACCTTTTGTTCCATCGGCAACCTTGGCGAGGGCAATTAGGCAACTACACTTTTAATTTCAATTCTGTTATGTCTTTAATCTATCAGCCGTATTATTATTATTATTATTTATTGTAGTTTTAGCGTATTGGCACAAGCTCGTCCGTTTTGTTGTATCTGTATCTTCATTAGTCCCACTATTAACCTATGTAGAATAATTGGTGAAGGAAATGAGAAACGTCTCAGTCTAGAGAAAAGCTTTGATGCCTCTTAGATTCATTTCTGTTTATCTTAATTATTTGACCGGTCGCTTACTTGATTTTAATCGAGTAGCCTTGATACGAACTATTGACCATCATCTCGCTTGACTCTACAAGAAACGTCAATCAATTCTGTTTGACTTTACTATGAACAGATTATTTGACTTTATTATGACCAGATTATTAGTATGTATTTAGCACATAGGCAATGCAATTCATGAGGGCACTCCCTCGTATTCGTGTTTTTCGTTGTATTCGTTAATCACCTTCCTCCAGTACCGTCTCCTGTTGGAATGGATCGGAGGACGCCGGAAGATCTTCTCCATCAAGATGAGTACAATCACCACCACGGCCACCACAAAGGACGGGGCAATCATCCTGACTAGCTGTGTTTTGGTCACGGTTTGCTGGTACGGACATTGGGCGTACGGGCCGCCTGAAACGTAGCAATTGGCAACCGTGATGTCGTTCAAGTCCACCCAGACAGGAAATGCGATGTTATTGGAGAGAAGTTGGGATTTTAATGAGAGAAGTTCAAGACTCAGTCGAGGAACCGTAAAGGAGTACCCCAGGGGGCAATTTCCTGCCTTGTTTGCATCGAAGTACCGCTTTCTGGTGTCTGAAGGTACCTTCCAATCGAAGGGGTTGTTGTTATTCTGACATGCAATATGATATTCGTCGTAGCAATCGGTTAGGGAGAACCCCTCTGGGAAAAGCGTAACGCAATGAGTTCCCAATTCCTCCTCAGACTCATCGTCGGTAAGGTAGGATGAATTGGACTTGGTAGGAATGGGCTGGCCAATTTCCCAGGACCAAAAGGAATCGGGAAGAAAATAGTCCCAGATGGGAGCCACGGAAAAATTGGTGGATGAATCAAAGTCGAAGGAATCGATGACATATTGAGAGGAGTTCAACACTGGCGAGTGACCGCAGCGGATGTAGTCGAGATATGTCTGGTTTTCGAAGGGATGCGAGTCGTCGTCGATGATGAAGCGAAAATGGGAATCCTGGGAAAGAGAATAGAATGTGGACACACTGTTGGTACCGTTGACTAACTCTATGCATTGGTTGTGAATGTCAGCCTCGCGAGTGTAGTGGATGTCTGCTGTCAAGTTGGAGGGAAAGAACAAGGTGTTCTTGTCGTCGTTAGTGATGTTGTATGTGGTGGAAGATGGCAAGTTGTTTGAGATGATGTGAATCAAGACCCTGCGGAAAGAGCTGAGAAGAAACGTCTGCTGTGTGGGAATCCGCATGGAGCTGTCGTTGTACAAGTTGGCGAGTCCCGAGCTGGGGTTGCCGTTGGACCTGTATGACTTGAGGTCCTGGGGAGTGTAGATGGCGCCGCCCAAGCCGGAAACGGTATCGTAGAGCGTGGAGTTTCCCCAGGCACGGAACTCGGGAGTTCGGAGCGAATAGATCTGCGTGGAGTTGGGCAGGAAGTTGAACTGCTTGAGGTTTAAGAGCACCTGGACGTAGTTTGCATCCAAGTTGGAGTTGGTGGCGGCAAAGTATTCGCTCATAAATTGTGCCAACAGCCCGAACGTCAACTGGACACTGCATGTGTACTGTTTGCCGTTCCAGTGGAGTTGCTTTGGCTCAGTGTCCAATGTGGCATTGCCAGGAAAAGGAGCAGGACAGAGCTGCCATTTGTTGGTGGCCTCGTTCCAGTACAAGTCCAACATAAAGGTCTGCACGCCTACCATTAACATGGTAGAAAACTCATCGAGCGACTCTGGCACATAGCCTTTCTTGTCAAACACTAGGGTGTTTAGAGAGAGTCCGTAGGTTGAAAGCTGGTCAATAGGGACGTCGTTGGAGATATCCCGCTGGGATCGGACCGCGATCAGGACGTTCGGGCCAAGCTCAGGCCAGTTGGAGTAGGCCCACGCGATGCGGGAGAAGAGGAGGAGAAGAAGAGCCGGAACCATGGGGTTGTTGATGGAGGCTGGGAGTGAAGTATATAAAGGCACGTGCTGTCAAGCGCGTGACTATAGTCATGTGACCACAAAGAAGACAAAAACTAGACACATCACGTCAACAAGTTTTATCCAGATCATGTGATCAGAATTCATAATTATCACGTGACATATCAATAACAAACATCACGTGCCTCGATATGCTTTCCTTCTGCTAACCTATGTCCTCCACCCTTCCCTCCGTGCTAGATGGCCTCAATGATCAGCAGCGTAAGGCCGTCGTGTCCCCCAATAGCGGCCAGCTCCAAATTATCGCCGGCCCCGGCACCGGAAAGACCAAAGTGCTCGTATCAAGAGTGGCCCATCTCCTACTCCATGAACAGATCCCACCCCAGAACGTGATTGTGACGACTTTCACGAAGAAAGCCGCCAACGAGATGACCGAGCGATTAGTCGGTCTCCTCAAACACACGTCAATCGACGTGGAGAAGTTGCTCATCGGGACTTTTCACAGCATCTGTTATCGCATCATCAAAATATACGGCAAGAAGCTCGGACTCGAGGACTTCAACATCGCCGACGAGCGAGATAGCACCCATATCATGAAGGAGGTGCTTTCAGGGCTCTCTCCTGACGATTTGGACTACTTGGAACGGTTTCCCGACGAGATCAAGGTTCTCCGCAACGAGACAGACGTCAAGTGCAATGGATACGACTCCAAAAAGGTAAAACAACAGATCTCCAAACTCAAGTCGTCCGGACTCAAGGCACAAGACTACTCGAAACTTCCTGCCAACAACAGAGCCCTTTCGTACTTGTACACCATATATCAGGAACGTCTAGTGCGAGAGAAGCTACTTGACTTTGATGACTGTCTCTTATACTGCCACGCGTTGATCTCTCGATTCCCGGTCCTCAACTTCGTCAAACACACCCTAGTGGATGAGTTTCAGGATACCAATGAAATCCAGCTTCGCTTGATGTATCTCTTCGCACGGGGACACCCTACGGACCCTAAATACCAGAACAATGTCACAATTGTGGGCGACCCAGACCAGAGTATCTACGCATTTCGGGACGCCCAATCCATCAACTTCGAGAAAATGAAGACCCAGTACCCAAACTGCTCCACCATCACGCTCAACCAGAATTATAGATCCACTTCAGATATATTGAACATTTCAGAAACTATCATGAGACAGCAAGATAACCGGATCTTGAAGAGCTTGAAGTCGCAGCACAGCTCCAGTCACAAACCTGTGTATCACAACCTCAAGTCTTCGGAAGAGGAGGCCCGTTGGATAGCGTATCAAATCGAGCATCTCTTGCTGTTGCCAGATAGTCCGATAAAATATTCAGACATTGCAGTTCTAGTTAGAACAGCATACCAAACAAGAGTGCTCGAAACCGAGTTCGTTAAAAAGAGAATTCCCTATAGAATGGTCAAGGGCAAGGCTTTCTGGGAACGCAAGGAAGTGTTGGCCATCATGGACTATCTTCGAGTGATTGCTCATGATAACGACAGAATTGCGTTTTTGAGGACGATAAACCTTCCAAAACGAGGAATTGGAGAAAAGGCCCTAATTGCCCTTGATCACATACTCGAATTGGCACAGATCAGTAATGAGCCGGTAGTGGAGGCATTGAAAAGAGTAACCTCAAACGAATCGAAGTCCAAGCTTACTCCAAAAAATAAAGAGGCCATTTCCGAATATTTAAAGATCATTGATGAAGCGAGAAATATAGTCCATGAGATCGGAGACATTTCTAAACTCTCTAGCGAAGAGAAAGCGTCTAAACTTGCCCACTTTTTTGGACAAGTCTATTCTCGATCTGGCCTCAAAAAAGAGTACCAGAATGACCAGAGCATTGAAATGAATATAAATGAGGTACAGAACCAGTTCTGTGAGTTCACACCGCAGGAGGAGGAGCTCCCCTTGTTCATCGGGGGAACTGAAGAGGATAAAGCGCCCGATGGCCGAAATTTTGTGGCTCGGTTTATTCATTCTGTTGGACTTTACGAAACAGAAGATAAGATGGTTGAGGAAGACGAGAAGGGCAAAGTGGCGATATCGACGATCCATGGCTCCAAGGGCTTGGAATGGCCTGTGGTTTTTGTGCCTGGACTTTCGGAAAACCTTCTTCCAGCACGGTTTGCTCTTGATGGAGGAGGAGATGATGCCGTTAATGAAGAAAGACGATGCTTCTATGTGGCCACCACGCGGGCTAAGTCACTCCTCTACATGTCCTCGTATACCGAGAAGAATTCTAACGGTAATTGGGGCCGCCGTCCCATCGTGGAAGTGTCAAGGTTTATTCAGCCCATAACCAGGACAAGCAGAGTATCCCAATTTCAGGAGGCTTTTTCCACGTGGAAAGACATGGACGATCTCTACACGATCCTAGGACGGGGGCTTCCGGATCACCTGAGCTTCAATTTGGACAATTTTGTGAAGACATATCGGGCCAGGCTGAAAACGTACATTAATGGAGAAAACCACGAGATAAGTCTGGCCTTTTTCAAGGACTTGGGAACAACACCGGCCCAGACCAATGGAATGGGCTTCACAACGGCCAAGGTGGAGTTTGAACGCAAGCGGGGGCTTGTTGGGGTGGCAGGTCGGTTCAAAGCCCCGCGGATGGCGAAGCAAGAACAGAAGCCAAAGGGGACAGATCCCATTGGAAGCTACTTCACCAAGAGACAAGACGGTGTGGTTAATCCAGTGAGTGGCTCAAAAGCGCCTCATGGACCTAAAGCACCCATTCGATCCAATTCACTTGGATATCGAGCTCCGGCGTCAACGCCCTCCTCCAACAGAGCACCCACGTACGTTCGGACCACTGTCACGGCGCCAGCCCCCGCCAAAAAGGCCCCTGCTTACATTCCCAACCGCAGCTCTCGTCAATAGCCTCTTCCGGCAAGTGGTTATATAACACAGCTATTTAGTAATAGTAAAGGACCAAGGCACCGTCAAGTGGGTGAACTTGTCGTCGTCGATGAACTTGGACACGGCAGAGTAGTTACCACGGGCCAACATTCCCGAGGGAGCCTCGACCTCAGGGAACTTGCGCTCGTAGTAGGGCTTGTCGGTGGTGTTGGGTGCATAGGAACCCAATGGCTCCTCGACCTTCTCCACACGGATACCGGCCTTCTTGACCGAGTGCAAGTACTTCAATCCGGTGATGATCTCGTGCTGGACGCGGAACTTGACCACCAACTGGTAGATGGCGCGCTCCTTGATGGAGAACTTGATCTCCTTGCCGGCAATGGTGTTACCGTTGGCGTCCTCCAAGTTGATGACTATGGGCTTCAATTCGGGCTGGTCGGGGAACTCCAAACCCAACTCTACCACCACCACTTTTCTGGAGTCGCCTGCCTTGACGGGGTAGGGCGACGAGTTGTCGGCCAACCCGAGCGACGCCTTCCACTTGGCCAAACTCTCGTCTTCGGCATCCAACTTGGTGTACTCCTCAATGGTCTTCTTCTCGCCGACGGTGTAGCCTTCCACGGTTTCGGGAACCAAGTCGTCGTCAATGTGGGACATGGTGGATGATGTATGTATGGAATGGAGGTGTAGTATTGGGATGAGAAACCATGATCCACGTCTCAATTTATGTTAGACGACGGCGGCACGACCAGTGCGAGTTAGGGACAGGGTGCGATCTGGTACCGGGAAGGTTCCGGCAGGGAACCGAGACGGGACCGAGACGGTGGAGGTGTGTGGAATGGGGCGGTGGGGCGGCATGGAATTGAGATAATGGCAAGGAGATAATGGAGAAGGCTGAGGGTGGGAGTAGAGAGTAGAGAGCGTAGAGGGAGTGGAGGGTGTAGAGAGCGTAGAGAGAGATTCTGTGTAGCGAGAGCTTGTGTAGCGAGAGAATGGTGGCAGGAAGGAATGTGTAGAGAGAGAATAGTGCGAGCAAGGGGGAGCAGGGGGAGCAAGTGCCGTACAGGTGGAAGTTCAGGTGGAAGCAGAGTCAGGTGGAAGAAGAGACAGATAGAGGTAGGGCAGACTAGACTACACTATAATAGCCTAGTCTAGTCTACTGTCGATGGTGGTAGTAGTGTAGTCCAGGTGAAGGGCTGGAGATACTGGAGATAATGGAGATAGTGGAGTTAGTAGGGTACAGAAGTTACAGACAATAGACATGGATAATAGAAGTAGTTGCAGTTGCAGTGGTGTTGGGGTGACGGCAATGGCGCAGGTGTCGCGGTGACAGCCTGCCCTAGACTATTGATTGCGGGAAGACTCGCGAGCTCTCGGTAGAATTAGGGCGGCTTTATGTTGCCTGGTCATGGTACGGGGCTATGGTGCTAGGGTCACGGTGAAGATTATGCCACCGTGGACTTGCTACATCATCAAGACGAAGGGCTGGCTAGGTCCTTTGATCTTCCAGATTGCGAGCTTCCACACAGACCGTGCCCTTGGTATATTCTCTTTCTTTCCTGTTCTGGCCACTATTTCTCTCTAGCACATTTAGTATTTTAGTGTATTTTCTGTCTAATCGTCTTCCTAGTCCATCACTAAGGTCCCGGTAATTTATGTCTAGAAAACCCTGTTTTTCTGTACCTCAGTATCCAAGCATTCTGTTTCTACTATCCTGTTCTTCTTCCTGATACTTACTTCACAGACCCTTCGTATTTCCTGTCTAATTATCACTTTTCTGCCTGTTCAATTTTGTCTCGTTTTGTCTGTCTCTCTACGCCTCCTGTCGTCTTCTTTTCCGTGCTTCGCTGCTAATGCCGTTTGTTCCATCGCCACGATTGTCGTATCATAGTTCGGCTTGTACTGGGCATGGACGGCACATGGACAGCACATGTGCTCTTGTGCTCGTACCAGATGTAGCCTAGCATCATCGTGTTCTTCTAGCATGCATCCTGGTCTTGTTCACCACCAGGTTCGGCCCCGAATGGCTCTCGGACTTTGCACGACACACTTCGTAGTGAAACTCCAGGCAATTGGAATTCCACCGTGGCTTTTACCACTTCGGCCCGTCAGATCGGCTCACAGCCTACGGCTCCACGCGTACGGAACAGCTGTGTGAATATTTCACTATTTCCAGTAGTGTGGTTGAGAGAAAGGTGAAGTGATCGCTTCAGGCTATTGCTTCTATTTGGCCCTCATAATATACTATAGTTACTCTCTTAGATACTCTGACTTAGCCTAGTACTCTCACCTAGTTCTTTATCTTCCTTAGTTACCCATTTTCTTCCTTCTTCCTTTTTCCTCTCTGCTTCTTCCTCCTTAGATTACGGATTTGGGGCGCTTCCCTGTCATGGATAACCACTTTTGACACAGTTATGGACACATTTGTGTGATCTGAGTATGTGGAATCTCTTCTCTCATGGTGCCAGCCGATGCTGACCCGTTGGGCCTCTTTCTCGCCCCTTTAGCCCGGGCTTAGGCCTCCGCCCACCCTAATATTGCCTCCATTATCGCATCCGTTATCGCCTTCTCCTATTCCAATTCCTATTCCAGTAAAATGGTGAGAACTTCGTGACAGTACCTCTTGCTTATACGGACTTTGTGTGTTGGGAAGCGGTGCTTCTGCGCCCATCTTTCTCCTGCTTCTGGCATTCCATGGTCGTGGCCAACGGAATAGATACACACTTCGAAACCACGCATGCTAGGACGTTTTCGATCAATGCCCTGTCGTATTGTTTCTGGGTGCAAAATTTAGTCCATCTCTCCATTTTCCCACCCAGGTGTGGACTTTTGCTTTGAATCTTGGTATCGAGTAGATATCAATACGCAACTCTGTAAACTAGATTGCTAATACCTGCTCCGAAACACGGCTTGTTAGTTCCGGTATGTTCTTCACTTTTTGATGATACTGTTTTGTTAGTGGTTGAATTTTTGCACCTCTTGCTTCCCAAGCCCTGGATGGACCCAAGCCGATTTGGTTCGTTGTAGACGTGGCTACATGAGGCTACTGGGTTATGTGGCTAAATAGGTGGCTAATGAAGCTTGTGGAAAGTTTGCTGCAGATCATTCCGCTATCTCGTTGCAACGGAAAATGTGTCGAGCAAGTGCTGTGTCAAGTTGCACTGTTGCTGTATAGAGATTATACCTTAACACTCTGCAACGGTTCGAAGGTACACTAAGAATTCAAGCGTCTCCTTCGATAGAATATTATTGATATTCCTTCCCGAAGAGTCGCCTGTGTTACCTTTCTTGTTAAGATAACTCCCCGTCAAGAATGAAGCTTTTAGAAGTATTTCCAATCAATTCGCCAGGGCTTCAGTAAACTAGATTCTTGAAAACTAACATCTTGATGGCATTAATCCATCCACTCCTGTGTACCCAGCGGGCCAACCGATTCGTTCGTCCCATTCGTTGTGGGTTTACTTATATAATTAGTAGTAATCCCATTTTCAATAATTTATTCTGATCTATTGGCCCGCTTTCCTAATAACTCACATATTATCACAATTATGGGTACTAAATGCATTCAATTACTCCTGTTAATCATCATCGAATCAATATGTCCCCACATTTAGACCTTTCTCGCAGCCGACTCGCAGAATATTCACTCCATTATTAAGCTACAAAATTCCCCAACTACCAAATCACCATCAAAATCACACACAGCATTCTTCTAGAATCCACGACATACCTGGCCTAATCTTCTCCTTCTATACCGTCTTATTGTCCCAAAACGCAGCATCTTGTCCACATTAAGTGTCCATTTGATAATGCGCATTCAGGTCGTGTTTTCTGTTATTACTAACTCCAACTCCTCTATCCATTCACACCCAGAAGGACATGAGTGCCGACGAAGTAAGTATACCAGTATTGGATTCATCCATTTGCCCATCCTCACTAACATCCAGATCAGAGCAAAGCGATTGGCCAAGTTGGCGGCCAGCCTGAGTCAAACTCAGCTGCCAGAACCTGGATCCACTTCTCAAGGCACCAAACAGAAAGAGGACATAACTGGCTCTTCGGGGATTTCTTCTGGCGAAAACTCGGGGTCCAGTGTTCCAGCAACTTCGGATAAGACTCTGAACGCTTCTATTCCTCGGGAATCCCCAAAAATGGCCCCTTCTCCTGCCCCTTCTCCTTCTCCTTCAGTTTCAGCTTCAGCGGCAAAAGTCCCCAAGATCACCGTGCCCCCAGAACAGGAACTCTCCCAATGGGTGATTGGTCTCATCGAACGTGTCTTCAAGGCTAGTATCTCCCCCGGGAAACTCATCCATCTCAAGTCCTTGGCCGAGGAAGTTGATGCTGGAGTCCTCCTCAATAGTGACCATATCGAGACCGTGTTCATGGAAATCTTGACTGATATTGGATGTCCCGCCGGCCACAACACCACCATGGACTACTTGCTCTTCATCTACCATAAGACCTTTGCCGAAAAGCGCTTGCTTCCAGTCAAGAACTCGTTGTACCATGAAAAAGTCGCCGTGCTTAACAATATTGTCAGATTGACTGCCTCCTACGGTTTGATCTGCTTCCAGGTCCCTGAAATGTTCATCAATAACACCATTCCTGCTGCCGTCGAGGTGTTTGTTCGCAAATCTAAAGAAATCAGTGCCTTCTTGAACGATATCATCAACGCCAGTATCGAACAGGACTCACTTCTTGAGTTGTTAAACATTTTCTTGCCTACCTTAAGCGCTGCTGCGTACAGCGTGAACATCAGCGACCGTGCCTACGTCAACTACCTCACTCTTTTCGAGATCTTAGTCAATATTAAATCGGTTGCGGCTGTCTTTTCCCAGGTCGATGGCTTTCAACCTCCAGACAAAACCAATGCCCTTGATTACGAGCACAAGACATTGTTGGGTCCTTTTTTGAGGCTCTCCCCTCTAGACGACAAATCTAGTGTGTACTACTTCACTGAAAGTGTTACCAACTTGTCCAAAGCTCAGCTTTCAAGCACATATGACTCTATCCATAACGAATTCAAGTTTTTGTCCGATCGTCTTTTCTTCATCATCGACAAGTTGATTCGTGGATCCCCCGAAACGAGAAACAACTTGTTGCAGTGGCTTGCAGATGTGATCAACTTGAGTCATCTTAGAAGAGGAAGTCATGCTGACCTCAAGAAGTTGGTCGGCAATGGAATGATGTATAACCTTACCATTATATTGGTGAAATTGAGTTTACCATTTTTAGATTACCCATCTTACGGCAAAGTTGATAAAATTGACATGCAATATCTTGCTAAATCCAAATTGATTGACTGCCATGATGAGCCAAGAGTTAACTCCACCATCCAAGAGGCCACTGAAGAGACCAGTGAAATTGACGAAGAACCAAATTTCATCTCGCACTGTTTCTTCTTAACCTTGGCTTATTTGCATTATGGTACTGGTGGTATTTATCTCCAATATGATAGAATCAAGAGACAGATCCAGCAGTTTAAGGAAAGAATTGAAATGCTCGAAAACAATCAAGTTCCCGCTGGAACGAACCCAATGATGTTGACTATGCTTAGAAATCAGCTTCCAACTTTGAACAAGCACTTGAATCAATTCACCGCTACCAAACATGCCATTCAAGCAATTTTCAGCCAAAGACCAGTTCAAGAGGAAATATTTGACTTTGTTGTTGGTTCTACTACATTTATTACGAAGTTAATTGACCCAACTCATAACTATCCAAAGAAGAAATTGCAAATTCCTGTTTTCGCAGTAACCAGCGTTTCTCAATTGGATGATCATGACTTCTTAAAAACAAAATCCCCAAAGCCATGGAAATACTTTCCTGAATTTATTTTGGAAGGTATAATTAATTACTGCAAGTTTTCTACAAATTTCAGAGGTTGCCCATTGGTATATAACAACGAGAAACTTTCTCTATTCGTGGAATTCGCAATAATTCTTCTCAGATGTCCAGAAATGATTGGAAATCCACACATGAAAGCCAATTTAGTTGAACTTTTGTTCATTGGTTCATTGCCTTTGGCAAATGGGGAGCCTGGATTCATTTCACCAATTTTCAGTTCAAACAAATTGGTTACAGACAATGTCTTGTACTCTTTGTTGGACTTTTATGTCATGGTAGAAAGAACCGGTGCTTCTTCTCAATTCTACGATAAGTTCAATAGCAGATACTATGTTTCGGTCATCATTGAAGAGTTATGGAAGAATCAAATTTTCCGTCATCAATTAGGGGATTATTCAAGAAATAATGTTGACTTCTTCATTAGATTTATTGCTAGAATGTTAAATGATACCACATTTTTGTTGGATGAAACTTTCAATGAATTGAATTCCATCCACAATTTTCAGCAGGAAATTAAATCTAGAGCTATGGGAGGTCCCAGAAATGAAGAACTTGGAACAGATGAAGAGTTGTCGGAAAAATTACAATCTTCGGAGAACCATGCAAAGTCATATATGGGTTTAAGTAACAAAACTATGGAGCTCTTCAAGCTTTTCACGAAAGAGGTTCCTAAGGGTTTTGTATTGCCAGAAATTGTTGACCGGTTAGCTGGTATGTTAGACTACAATTTGTCGGTCATGGTTGGTCCAAAATGTGTAAACTTAAAGGTTGAAGCTCCTGAAAAATACAATTTTGAGCCTAAAAAGACTTTGAGCGACTTGTGTGAAATTTATTCGAATTTGGCATCAGAAGAAAAGTTCGTTATTGCTGTTTCTAGAGACGGAAGATCGTTTGATTTGTCGTACTTTGAAAAGGCCGAGAAAATCTTAACCACCAAGACATATGTTAATCCGGGCATTATTAAGAAGTTGATTCAGTTTGCTAAGAAGGCGGACCTTCAACGTCAAGCCGATGAGGATGAAGAATTAGAATTGGGAGAAATCCCAGATGAATTCTTGGACCCCTTGATGTTCACTCTAATGGAGGATCCCGTGGTATTGCCAGGCTCCAAGATAAGTATTGACAGATCCACCATCAAGGCTCACTTGTTGAGTGATGCCACTGATCCATTCAACAGAATGCCTCTCAAGCTCGAGGATGTTATAGAAGACGTTGAGCTTAAGCAAAAGATCGAAAGCTTCAAGAGGGAGAAGAAGGCTGCGAAGTTAGCGGAACAGCAGCAGGACATAGAAATGAAGGACTGAGTACGTAACGTGCCTTCCAATTTATATCAAGCATTCATCAAATGTAGATTGCGACAGCTATTAATTTTGTTCCCGTACATTGGTAGTTCGAGACATCGATTAAAAGACAGAATTACTACAGTCGTCTAAACTAGAAGTATATTAACTATGGTACGGGGTTGACTTAAGCCTTGATAGCGAATCTTCTTTGTGGGTAAGCGATTCTTTGCTTTCTGGCCTTAACGGTTTCCTTGTTCTTTTCAGCCTTAGTCAAAGCTCTTCTGAGGGCTCTGGTCTTCTTCTCTCTCAAGTCCTTTGGTTGGTACTTCTTGTTAGCGTAAAGCTCTTTGACGGACTCTCTTTGGTTGAGGTTAATGACGGTCAAGACTCTGGCGATGTTCTTTCTGACGGTGTGGATCTTTGGCAAGGATGGTCTTTGCAACTTTTGGACCTTCAAGTTGGCCAACTCTTGCTTCAATTCAACCAATTGCTTTTGCAATTGTTCCTTGGACTTGGTACGTAATTCGTAAGCTTTGACGGCAACCTAGACGTTAGTATGGTTCTACTAGTGAGAGAGTGTGTGTGGAATAGAAGGCCATGCCCTGGCTGGAAAGGGGATCTTTGAGTGTATATGAAAGGGACTGCTGGTGGTTGGAATCGCTTGGATATGGTGGAAAGGATTTAGCACTGGGATGGGCTTGTTGTCGGTCTTATATCCACCATTCAGCTTGTGACCGGGGTAGGAAGTTGAAGACATATGACACGGATCTGGGAGTTGGGCTGGGACTTATAAACTGGTTTGTCGGCTGCATGCCAGGACGTATGCCAGGACGTATGCCACAGGACTGTTCTGTCTATTCACACATCGGTTCGTTATGACCACATACCATTTTGACTAATGAATCGATATACTAAAAGAAGTTTTAATATAGTGAAAAATTTTTTTGTTCACCAAGAGAGAGAGTGGCCGGGCACGACCTCGCAGAGAGTGCTCAACCTGCAAAAACCTCGATGCCAGGGGAGTTGCAGGTTGTAGAGGATGGGCGCGCACACTCTGCCTAATCGGGAAGAATGCTGTGCACGTGCGCTAGGGCTCCAGCCCTAGCCCGGCCTCTGGTTGGGGGTTACACCTGCCGGTATTTGGCGGTATCCAGAGGACAATAGCCATCGGAAGGGTCCGGTATGCTGGCGGGCCTGGGGCGGAACCTCCCCTCGCTCCCTACCCCCAAATCCACCGCACCACCCCACTTTGTCTTCCCTTCGCCAATCGCGTGCTTATCGGAATCTCCAATCGTGATAAGTAGGAAGTACTGGGGTGACCAATTCCGAGAAAGGAGGTGGCGAAAACGGGGGAAGGCTACAGGTCCAGAGAAGGGTGAAGGACTGAGTGGGTGTGGAAGAGGTCTTGCAGGATCCTGGATTCTTTGGGGCCGGCGATGTCCGCATGTCCTGGTCCTTGCTGAAGAGTCTAATCGGTTACTTTAGTGCGTAAGATGGCCAATGGCCCGGGATCCCTTGTAGTCACATGCCCAGTTCCGCCACTACCAGGTCCAACCCCACGCCTAATGGAACACGCGTGACATGGCATTCCAGGTCTCCACGTCGTGGTCACCAGAAATTTGGCAGGTAGTGACCTTGGCCAGAGACAGGCGGAGGAAGCAGACAACGAAGCACAGTTGGAAGCAGACTAAGAAGCACAGTTGGTACCAGCCCAGTAGACCTACCGCGGTATGGATTGGACCCGTATAGACCCTAGACCCTAGGCAATAGAGCAGCCATGGGCCATAATCACTTCGGCCCCATTTAATTGATACTGAGAACGGTTCTGGCGATACGATATGGGACTGTAGATCGGGGTATCTTCCTATGCATATTGCACTGTCGATTCTAGGTACTACTTCGCTCGATAGTTACGGTCTTGCTGGTCTTTCTAGTCTTTCTAGTCCTGGACCGGTCCCGATCCTATTGTGTCTAACCTCACTCTTCATTAATAATTTCCACCCGGCTTCTTTGTCTCCCTTTTTCCTCTTCATTCCAATTCGTCCCGTTCTTCCTCTCCTACTCTATTTCTTCGTCTTGTTCTTGTTCTTGCTCTTCTTCTACTTCTACTTCTCCTTCCTCCGGACTGTTCCTTGTACATTCTCTCTCCTCTCGCTTGTCCCTTACTAAGGCAGGTCCCGCAGGTGATACGTGGCCCACGAATGCGCAAGCCAAACGTGGCCAGTCATGGACCAGTGCTATCTACACGGAGAAAACAAAACGATGAGTAAAACTAGACTAAATAGTTACTAGCATAAAAGAACTGGACAGGGTAGCAGAGTACCGGATTGATGATCCATTCAAGACAAACCATGTTTATATATGTATGCTAAAACTAACCATTGCCTTGACAATTAATGCTTCAAACTGCTTCAACTAGGAGGAGTTTTTCAAGTTGGTAGACAACCATTCCAAACCTTCGTACAAACCGTCACCAGTAGTGGCACAGGTAGCCTGGATGTACCATGGTCTTTGGCGGATGGAGTGCAAGCCGAGCTTCTCGGTTATTTCAGCGGCGTTCATGGCATTAGGCAAGTCCTGCTTGTTGGCAAAGACCAACAACAAAGCGTCTCTCAACTCGTCTTCGTTCAACATCTGTTGCAATTCTTCACGGGCCTCAGCGATACGGTCTCTGTCATTGGAGTCGACGACGAAGATGATACCCTGAGTGTTCTGGAAGTAGTATCTCCACAATGGACGGATCTTGTCTTGTCCTCCGACATCCCACACGGTGAAGGAAATGTTCTTATATTCAACGGTCTCGACGTTGAAACCGATGGTTGGGATGGTGGTGACGATCTCACCCAACTTCAATTTGTACAATATGGTGGTCTTACCGGCAGCATCCAATCCCACCATCAAGATTCTCATCTCCTTGTTGCCAAAGAGGTTGCTGAATAACTTAGAAAACGATAATCCCATCTTGTCCCCTTGTTCTTGTTACTTCGGTTCTGGATCTATCAAACCTGTTTCCGATAGATTGATTGATTGATGAATTCAATTCAAGAAAGAAGTTGATTAAATAACAACAAATCAAAATTCGATTCAACGATCGAATCAACGAAAATTTTTATTCTCACACGCTCTTTTTGGGGCCGAACAAAGGGGTAAATTTGGCCACAATTACTTGGGTTCTGGCGTTGGTAGAGGTTCTTGGGGGGTCTCGGGGCGATGCTACGGCGGTCTACTGTGCTAGGGTCCACTTCTAGGGCCGGCTTGCCTTGGGGGTGGGTCTTGGTTGGTGACGTGTCGGTTCCAACGCGGTGGAGACGAGGCGGACGCGAGCAACGCCAGGCGGAAATGGAATGCGAACGACACGAGGACCGCGGCCAGGGGAGCGCAAACCAGGGGAAGGGCTGCGAAAATGGGCGGTTTGGCATCGTTGGTGGAAAGCGGGCGGCGGCCGCTTTCTGGCGGTGTAATTTGGGTGCATGCGGGCTACGGAGAGCATGATCTGGAGAGTCTTTTGGTGGAGATAACGTGTGTGGCCCTGCGGCAGGGACTTCGCGGTGGGTAGTGGTGGCAATTTTGGAGTTAGGGACGGGACGTGGGGGTTCCGAGCCAGGCAAGGGGTGGCTTGAGATGATCAGAGAAGAGAGGTGGAGGCACGGGGAGAGGAAGCGGTGGGAGTGCTAGAGGCCCTGGTTGTGGAGAATGGGCCTGGTAGAGAGACTGGACTGGGTAGAGAGAAATGGAGGTGTGGTTGTAGGGAATGGACTGGTTGTAGAGGGAAGAGGGCCCTGGATCCAGCGGGGCAGTGCGAGAGAAATGGAATTACTGGGTATGAGAAACTCCGGGAGAGTGAGTGAAAGAGAGAGAGAAAAAGAAGGTGGAATTGCTGGAAATCAAACGGTTGCGTCGTTCGAGCAGTCCTCTATTGTACTACAGCTTCTCGTTGTTGGCTCATTTCGGGGTGACGGTTGTTGCCAGAGATAAGCATGCAAGCATGTAATGTCTCAGAATGAGTAGGGAGAGTGTGCGCGGAGGAGGCTAGGGAGAAAACTAGGTCTTGGCGTGGGGCCTAGCGAGAGTGGGGATCAGGGAGAGATTTGGTGCGAAGAGTTAGGGAGCGGATTAAGGAGTGCGGTCTGTTCTACCGAGAGCCTTAGGGAGTGCACCGAACTAAGAGGTGTCTAGAACGATAGATATATAGATAGATAGGTTCAAAGTCCATGGACACAGCTTGGTTAGAGCTTTGAGTCGTATTCTTGGCTTCTTCCTTCCTTTCGCCTGCCAACTCAAGCCTAAAACTCTGACTTGAGCTTGCACTCGTGCTTGAAATGAGCATTTCATTCTATTTAAAGAAACCTGCTCCAACAGGCAATTTTCTAACCCAAGTAAGACTCAATTTAACGGTATTTGGCAAGCTTCGACCCGACAGGGACTCTATCATTGCTCTGTATCTTTCCTTTCTCGGCCTTGGTCCACGTCTTTCTCAATATTCTAGCAGGCCACCTCCGACTCAGTAACTTTGGCCTGTAGTTTTCTGAGATTGATTCATGTACCCACACGTTTCTGTAGTATTGAATGTATTAGTTTTGACAAATGAACACTTGGGTATCCTCTAAGACGACTGGGACTGGCACTTGTGCCAGTATGTTTGCAGTTGGCTTTCGAGGCTACAGTCGTATGCTACAATCATTATGGATAGATTCTTTGTCTGTATATTCGAAATTGTAGCTGCTTGGGTTTATGGAACTGGCCAAATTTTGACACGAGAATTAATCACTGAACATTTAATTGATCAAAAACATAACTAGTATGTCTACTGTGTGCAATTAAATTCATTTGAGGTAATTAAATCCATTCGTTTGTTCCATGGCTCTATTCTGAAGTATCAATTTGAGCAATTAACATAAATCGGTTTAGAAATACTGACGTTCTTATCAAATAATTTGACGGCGTGCACCTTTCTGTGTATATGAAGTGAATGCCTAATTTCGTATTGATTTTTTGCAATTCGATCCCAGCAAACGCCACATCTGGTGTGGTTGCCGTTCTGAATTCAATTTGATTCTAAATATGCACGTAATGTATTGTTGTCTCAGATTGAAAATAGAATCTTTCCGGAGTACTTCTATTATTCTTCGCTTTGGAATTGAAGCTTACCATTTTATATCTTCAATACAAGCAGAACCTCGAGTTGTAGGACGAACACCATGCATATCATGTTCTCAGAAGGCTATTAATTGCAACCATTATTCTAGAACTGTGTTTTGGACCAGCCCAATGTTATCAAATAAGGCATACTTAGACTCTTAATGTATTTCATATTTATTTCCTGTATTGTTGGAATTTTTGTAAATTTCCAGAAAATGCTAAATTCTTAAATATTCGAAACCAATTATTTGCATAGATTTTTCAAAGAAAGGATACCCAAGTCGAAATCATAGTAGAAAAATGTGAAGATGCAAAGTAGTGATTTCGTGGTAATGAAGTGGGTATGATGCAGAAGCTACACGATTGTCCTGCAAGAGTTCATGACACGGCAATAGCGATTTTATAGCGGTGGGATGGCATTGGTCTACTTTCCGACGTTGACCTTGCACTTGGCATACAGCTGAAGGGCCCGGATGAACACCGCATAGTTGACCTCCTTGTTGTCCTGCTCCCAGTAGATTTCGGTGAGACGAACATGCCAAGGGGGGTAATCTTGGAGATCGAGCAAGGGGCCAAAGCTAATGAGCAAGTCGGGTTCAGGACCCACCAACTCTAAAAGTTCTTCGTTGATGAGGTCGATGCTAATGTCGGCGACAGATAATTCCTTGTTGACGGCCAATTCGCTCATGGTCTTGGTGAGCTCGACGATGGTGGGTTTTCCGTCTACCCGGCTGAGGAGGGTGATCTCGAGGTCGGGGGATTCCGTCTTGTCGCTGTGGTGCACGATGTTCTTGTGGGGGATCTTGAGGCAGTAGCTGGGAAGCGAGTCTGTTCCGAAGTAGTTGGCAAAGTTCTTGGCCAACATTTTGTTCAACACGGGAAGATACGCCGCGTGGTTCTTGGTAAGAAGGCCGCTGTACTCGTAGATGCTGAGCTGAGGAATACCCGCGGACACCGTCCAGGCGGCAATCTCGCTGATTTGAGAAATGAGGCCGTCGATGCCGCCGTTTTCGTCGTCCTCGTCCTTCAAGTCCAAGATGCACAGGATGTTCTTGGGGATCTTGGTCAATTTGGTGACGTCGTTGCGGATCACATGGGGGGACTTGTTGGGGTAGTAGGCGAGAGTGAGGTACTTCAACGCCACTTTGCGGTAAACAAACTGGATGCTCTTGTAGACCGAGAGGAGGAAGAAGAGCTGGAGCAAGATTGCGTGGTTGATGACGAACAACACCGATCCTAGCACGGTGGAGTTGGGATTCTTGTGGGTGGCCGAAGAGCGAGAGAAGATGCGATTGAGGAGCGGCAGGGGCCGGGAAACCGCGGTTTCGGGGCCCGGGTGCAGAGCGGCGGTACCAGACGTGCCAGATACGCCCATGGAAGTTGTTTTGGACATGGACTGGGACTGGAGGAAGGGAGGGAGGAAGGCATCGGGCAATAAGCGCCAGCGAGGTAAATGTGGGGTCACGTGACACGAAACATATGACGCTGTGCCTCACGTGGAGGCTCGGCCTCTTCACCATCTAGATCCACTCTCTCCACGGCCTTCACCCTGTGCGGCTGCACGCAGGACCGGATCCGGTCCGATACGGCCCAGATCACCACTGGAACAGAGCCCAGACTGTCCAAGTGAAATTAACAAGAAGAAATCAGGAAGAATCGCAACAGGACGCGAGAGCAATAACCATGTAATATTAATAGAGTATCAATATTGATCCGCTTTATGGCTGGCACAGTCCACAAAGAATATTGCCAGACAATCTACGGAGTACCAATACCATCAACACGTCGGGTGATTTCACGTGCCTCGGTCCTGGAACCCGAACCCATGGATCACGGCTGAGTGAGGTCAATCAGCCGGTGCGTGAATTTTCAGGAAAGCCGGTGTTTTATCAAAGAGTGGAGAGATGGTGTGAAGGAGCGTTTCATTGGTAGCTGTGCAGGCCCGTGGGGGCTCTGTGGAGGCTCTGTGGGGGTCTATCGAGGCTCAGGCCGGACTACACTGACTACTACAAAGTGACTTCATTAAATAGTAGGAGAATCTTGGATTAGTGGATGCGTGGATTAGTGGATGCGTGGATTAGTGGATGCGGCGTGGAGAAGTGGATTATGAGTGGATTATGAGTGGATTATGAGTGGATTAGTGAATTAGTGGAATAGTGGGTTAGCAAGGGTGGATTAGTGGACTGGCATGAGAGGGCTAGCAACAGTGGGTTAGTTATTAGTGGGTTGGCATGAGAGGTTTAGTACAGTCGTATTAGTTATTAGTTACTAACGAGAGGCCGCCGTTCTCGCGTCACTGTCTCTGTGACCGCAGCAGCACCCTGCCATGACACACCACCGCCACCGTCGTGAAAATCCAGAGATTAGCACCGCCTATTGTAGAAGATCTGGCCATTCCAGCGGCACGGCGATGATCGCCATCGATCTGCCTCCCTGGCTGTTTAGCGGGAACTCTGTTCTGGCCAGGGATAATGACGTACTGCCACTAATGCGCGGCAACTTTCTACCGCGGCCCACCCCGCTACAAAAACTCTACTGCCAGTCTACTACCACCACCACGTACCGGCCTAAGTCTGCACTCCACTACCATCACGCTCCGTATCTACCATCTCCATAGTTGCACGTCACACCATCGCTTACCTCGACACTCTGCGACTTCTACACCTCCGTCTTCGACCCACTCCACCTCCCTACCATCCTCCACCTCTCCTCTCTCTAGACTTCCATTTCTCTCTCTCCCTTTCTCTCTCCCTTCTCTTCTCTCTCTTTGTTCACCGTGATTCCCCGCTACCAAATCCCCCCACCAGTAGTCGCACCACGCCCACCACCACCTTTTCGCACCACACCCCAACCAGTTCTTCTACTCCAGTTTCTTTCGACCCCCGTCGCCAGCCCCGCCAAATCGCCTTGTTTTGGAGCTCCAGCCCCTTCTCCAGGTCCGTCTCCGCTACCGCCCTCCGTGGGTCTCCATTTCCGCCCCGTCTTGCCGGTGTTTGCTTCCCTTTGCTGGTGGTGCAGTGGACTTCGCAGGTCTAGTCATCTCACGCCCACGTCCAAACTTGCTCCGCTAGTTGCCCAACAGCACCTCCTTTGAGCTTTCTGGCCCCATATTCCGCCTCGCCTCGTCCGTGGCTCCATTTTGCACCGTTTCCCGTCGCTCCAGGCCTCCGTTTGCTCTCCCTGTCGTCGCTGTTACTAAGCGCATCACCACGACTATCCCGCCATCCCCTGCCCTCCCCCGTCTAGCTTCCCTCCATATCTAGACTCCAGAGCCATCAACCCCACCTCATCAACACCCTCCCACCCTTTTCCCGCTTCCTCTATCCCCCTGCCACTCCCCCGTGCTCGCCTGCTTCCCTCAAATCTCAAATGCTTCACCATGTGGAAATACCTAGAACAGATTCTATACGATAACACCATAGAGGAGGAACATTACCGCAAGATCCGGCAGAAATCATCGTCCAACTCTGCTATCATCTTGGGTCTTGTCTCCGCTATGGGAGGTTTCCTCTACGGCTACGACACGGGCCTCATCAACGACATTCTCGAAATGAGCTACGTCACCAACACCTTTCCCGGCAACCACCACGCGTTTTCCACCCACGAGCGTGCCATCATGACCGCCATCTTGTCGTTAGGTACCTTTTTTGGCGCCTTGGTTGCCCCGCTAATCTCCGACAACTACGGCAGAAAATTCTCCATCATCCTCTCCTCTGCATTTCTCTTCACTATCGGCAACGTGTGCCAGACGGTCTCCAAGACCGTGGCGCTCTTGTGCGTGGGAAGAGCCATTTCAGGCATTGCTGTAGGCATATTGTCTGCCATCGTGCCGCTTTACCAGGCCGAAGCTTCACCCAAGTGGGTCCGTGGTTCCGTCGTGTTCACTTATCAATGGGCCATCACCTGGGGCCTCTTAATCGCCAGTGCCGTGTGCCAGGGCACCCGCAAAATCGACAATTCAGCGTCCTACAGAATCCCCGTCGGCCTCCAATTCTTGTGGGCTTTGATTCTCGCTACAGGCATGTTATTTCTTCCAGAATCGCCCAGATACTATGTGTTGAAGAATAATGTGCCGAAAGCCCTAGAAAGCTTGGTCAAGCTAAGACGACTACCCGCCGATGACCCGGATCTCATCGAAGAATTGGTCGAGATCAAGGCCAACTATGACTACGAAATGTCCTTTGGAAAAACCACCTTCCTCGATTGTTTCAGAAGTGGAGGTGGTAGACACAAGCAGGGCCTCAGAATGCTCACCGGAATCGGTGTTCATGCGTTCCAGCAATGCACAGG
This sequence comes from Suhomyces coccinellae, assembly GCA_030565345.1. Taxonomy (NCBI): domain Eukaryota; kingdom Fungi; phylum Ascomycota; class Pichiomycetes; order Serinales; family Debaryomycetaceae; genus Suhomyces; species Suhomyces coccinellae. Next base: position 236,512 of record JAJMBP010000016.1, on the reverse strand, counting down.
TATCAACTTCATCTTCTACTACGGTGTCAACTTCTTCTCCAGCACTGGAGTTAAAAACTCCTACATCATGTCTTTTGGCACCTACCTCGTCAACATGATCTTCACCATACCAGGCATGATCATGGTCGATATCGCCGGAAGGCGACTGTTGATGATATGGGGAGGAGTCGGCATGACAGTGTCCAACTTTATCGTGGCCATCATAGGAGTGGCCGTAAAGAACAAGGAAACCTCGTCGATTCTAAGCATTTCATTCTCATGCATTTTCATCGCCTGTTTTGCAGGCACTTGGGGTGGTGCAGTATGGGCTATCGCCTCAGATATCTACGGTATCAGTATCCGTCAGAAAGCAGTTTCCTTGACCGCAGCTACCAACTGGATCGTCAACTTCATTTTTGCATACATCACCCCCTATTTAATTGACACAGGAAAACACACTGCAGCCTTGGGTAACAAGATCTTCTTTATCTGGGGCGGCCTCTGTGCTGCTGGTACTATTTTCTGCTATTTCACGGTGTACGAGACCAAGGGTTTGAAGTTGGAGGAGGTGGACTTCATGTACGTCCACTGCAAGAGTGCGCCTCTGTCGTCCAAGTTCAAGTCCCAGAAGATCGACTACGCTGTGTTTGATGAGAACTACATGGCACCAACCACCTCCAGCATTAGCCACATTGTGCATCCATATTCCTACAGTGCAGACAGCTCGGAAGACCATGACCACACTCAACACGAAATCAGCCCTGGCAGCGCCGGAGGAAACTCGCTGTTGTTGCCCTCAAGCGACTCCAAAGCCAGTACAGAGAAGCATCTTTCGTCGTCTCAGACGACGTGCATCCAGCCAACCAGTAAGGAGTCCGCTGGATTCACCTCCAGCCAGGTCGCCGTGATAGCACCACCGATGGAATTAATTCCCACGTCGTCCTCGGAATCGGAAGAGGTGTCGTCGTCCTCGTTTTCCTGCCACCAACTGGCCACCTCGGGTGTTCCCTCTGCCCCTCACCAAGGCAATGATTACCAGATTTATTTGGAAACCCTACGCAAAGAATATGCCAATAATCCCAAAGAGTACGGCAACAACCCCAACGTCTACCACTCAGCCCCCGATCGTTCGCATGCACTGCGGTTATCGGCGCAGCCCAGCAGAAGAAGCAGCGGAAGCACCAATCGCTTGTTCTCGGAAAAGAGCACCGAAGACCATTGCATGGACTTCAGCAAAAAGAACACCCCCAGTGTTCTATCAGACAACATACTCAACAATACGGGTATTGTGAGTACCACCAATATTGGCGACGAAGAACTCGCCAAACCCATCATTGCCGTGCCGTTTTTCGCCCAGCCACCGAGCGACTCGGATTCCGACGATGACGATGCAAATAGTAATTAATAAGACCACTCGAAGAATTGGAAGGGAGTAGAAGAGCAGAGTAGAAGAAGTATGTATGTGTTATGTGACTTTGGTCGCGTGATTATGGTCATGTGACCTACTACCCAAGTCCATCTCCACATATCCAATTGCCACCAATGTCCAACTCCTACCCCCTACACGAGGCAGTTCGTGAAAACAACGCCCTTCTCGCCAAGAGCCTCCTCGAGGATACCCCCTCCCTTGTTTCCAAGCAAGATGACGACGAAAGAACGCCTCTACACTGGGCTTGTTCTGTCCAGAACAAAGACCTTGTAGAGTACATGCTCCGCCAGGACATCGACGTTGACGATTTGGTTGATGCCAGCGGGTGGACTCCACTCCACATTGCGGCATCAGTTGGAAACGAAGCCATTGTGGACATGCTATTGGCCAAGGACGCAGAACCAGACTTGGAAACTGCCAGTGGCACCACGGCGCTTCACTTGGCGGTGTCCAAGGGCCACCTCGGCGTGGTGCGCAAGCTCATTGAGCACAAGGCATCGTGCCGCAAGAAGGACCGCAAGGGCTGGACGGCGTTGCACCGTGCAGCCAGCATTGGGTCATTGGCCATGGTGGAGCTCATGGAAGGCAAAGTCAATTTGAACGTCAAGGACAGCGAAGGATGGACCGCAATGCACCATGCGCTTGCGGAGGGTCACGGGGACTTGGCGGTGCGGTTGGTGCAGATGGGAGCTGACCCCACGGTGGAGAACAGCGAGGGCCAAGAACCAGTCCAAGTGAGTGTGGACGAGACCGTGGCCAAGCATTTCCGCGAAGCGGTGGTGGGTATGGCCGGGGTTAAGCCGCAGCAGTGAGATCACCGTTCATCCATTCCCTGATTCTCTGATTTCACAGCACATTCATTCACCAAATTCACTCGTTGACTCAGTTCTCTGAAGGTGCGGCGTGAACCGGGCGGGACCCACGGCTGGGGTCTCGAGGCCCTTTTGGGCAACCGCTTCAGGAACGGACGACTCGGGCAAGATGATGGGCGGAATTGTGCTGGATATGCATAGGAGGCTCGGTAGTGGTCTCGGGAGCGGCCTCGGGCGGTGAGACGGACGCCCCTGGGACAGATCCGGTCCATCCATGTGGGGGATCCTCCAGAATGTCCCAAAAGGCCGGGAATACCGAAGGTGCAAACGGTTAAGCCATGCAAGGCTGAAACGGAGAGTGGAGGTTGCGGTTGTTTCTGACTCACAGAGTATGCGCATGGCCACCACCACAGCAATTGAATGCAGCAAGGGGTGGATTGAGGGATGGAATGTGGGACGTGCTGGCGTGAGACGGCAGTGCGACAGAGAAACTGGCCTGAGTCCTGGCACAACCGAGATTGCGATGGGACAAAATAGAAAGTACGAAAAGCTAAATTCATTGCATATTGCTGGGGCAGGGAACCCGGAGCCTTCTCCGGATTCAATTTACCCCGATGCGGAAGGAGGGGGCACAGGAGGAGGGTGGATGTGATTGGCCCCGGCTCGGGGCACTCCACATGCGGCGATGGCCGCAACAGCCGCAAGGTAAAATAAATGGAACCTGACAGAAAGTAGATGAGTCCCATGGGGACATCCGTGAGTGTAGGTATTGAAGAGAGGGTTGAGGAAGAGGAGGGGCTACTCAATGTGGATAATACGTCAACGATTGACCGTGCATGGTCAATGCATGCAATGTGTCAAACTGACACTCCCCTCTTCGAACAAGAGCCCGATGTAGACAGCCCCAGGGACCCACGCAGAAGTCCGTACCAATGCTACTAGCGCTCGATCAAATTTCCACCAAGAAGGTGTCCTAAGGCTTACCAACCTTACCAACTCAGACTAAAATTATAGTGAGCCTGGACTAATATTCCATTATCAAAAACAGGTAGGCATGCACTAATCCTGCTGACCAAGGGGACTATTCCCGCTAGCCATCTCGTGGTTGACCCCTCCCCCTCCTCCACCACCCCCTCCACCTCCTCTATCCCTTGATTGTCCTCCCTCCCGAGATCTGCCACGGCCCCTCTGTCGTCACTCTCGAGCCCCTCCGATGCCTCGCATTCCGGCGAATCATTCCACCCTTACCGAGACTCCCGTTCTGGGCACTCCGGCCTGCCCATATGACGTGAGCACCCGGAGCGTAGTTGTTGCCGGTGTCCCAATCACAAGCGTGCCTGTAGTCAAGAGCAGCACAGGAACGGCGCCGGGCCGGCCTGATCAATGGTGGTAGTGGTGGTGGTGCTGCTGCTGATGCTGATGATGATTTGTTGCCGGCAAGCGAGGAAGGGTGGTCAGGGATTGCGTTTCGCAGTCGATGACCACAATCTATTCTAGGGGGAGCATCATGAGACAGGAGGACGCGTCGAAGAATCTAGCAACGTCCCGTGCCATTGTAGTGCCATTGCAGTGCCAGTGCCAGCTGGACCTTTCCATACCACGACATGCAACAATGCTACGAAGGGCAGGAGCAGCCAGTGGGGCCAGTTCATGTCCAGTGTTCCTGCTCGCTCGCACTGTGGATTTCTACACTTTGTGACCTGACCCATCCACCTCATTTAGCCCAGCTACCGCCGCCGCCGCCGCCGCCGCCTTCTTGGCCTGCTGTCAAGTATGCAGGGACCGGCACCGCCGGCCCGTGCATGCACGACTGGCTCAGGTGGCTAGGCCGCCGTCATGGCACAGGAGGTGGACGTGGATGAGGAGGTGGAGGTGGAGGATGCCGGAGGAGGTGGAGGGCATAGACGGAGTCAGGTGCGGCTGAAAGGCGTGAACAGAGGCGAAAAAAGCCGTGGAAAGCGCCGGAAAGCGCGGGAAATGGCGTGGAGGGCCGGTGTGGGGGCGGTAGGTCGATAGGGGGGTGCTAGGACGGCCGGAGGACGGCCACAAGGACGGACAGTGGAAGGCAGAAGACGCCGGGCAGGCAGAAAGGCGCGACACGTGACCCGCCGAAGCAGCCGAAACAACAATATCCTGCACGCGGCCGTTTCAGCGACTGCCGTAAATAAGCATGACCCTTGCCTCTTTCGGAGACGCACCGAGTTACAAACACCGACACAAAGCCCCGACAATCCCTAACAGCAACCACCCTCCCGCTGGTATTATTATTGTGGATGGAAATGGAAGCCTTTTCCCCATGTAGCATGGGTTCTGTCTGCATGGTGCATGGCCTGTACGCAGCCCGCCCTGACAAACTAGTCCCAGGCAATGACGCCAGTGACGGACAGTTGCCCTCGTGCACGACCGCCACTCATATATAACAGTGCCCTTCCCGGCCCCTTCTGCCTCCCCTCGCTAGTGTCGCCAATACCCGTTTCTTCCCCTAGATCCCCCGACCCCCTCGTCCGCACGCATCCCCCCACACTATCTGCACCATGTTGGCCATCGGAGACTCCATCTTACGTATCGTGAACTTTGTTCTTCTCGCGGTCGCCCTTGGTTTGACCGGCTCCTTGGCCGCCACCACCGTCTACCACCACAACTCCAGAGTCAACTTTGCCGTGTTTGCTGCTGCCTTCGGTATCTTGACCTCGTCCATCTACGGTGTCTTTGCCTTCTTCATCGACGCCCTCGCCTGGCCCATCATCCTCGCCTTGTTCGACTTCCTCAACCTTGTGTTTACCTTTGCCGCAGCCACCGCCGTGGTCGCCAACATCCACTGCCACTCCTGCACCAACCAGGAGTACATTGACAACAACAGCATCATCCAGGGCAGCACCTCCAGATGCAGAAAGTCCCAGGCCTCCGTCGCCTTCCTCTACATCTCCTTCTTTGTCTTCTTGGCCTCCGCCGTGTTCTCCTTCATCGGCGTGTTCAAGGGCGGTTTGTTCGGTACTTCCACCAGATCCGCCCCAAGAGTCGGTGTTCCTTCTACTGCCCAAGTCTAGGCGCTAATGTATATGCTAATTGTTTAATTAATTGAAAAAGAAAGTTGCTCAGTGTAGAAAACGAAAACCATGGGGCTGTACCCCCCTGCTCGCAATTGCTCCTGCCCAATTGACTCCGGACACCGTTCCTGACACTCAATTGACCCCATTGACCCTTGGCGCCTATTCCCCCTGGCCAATTGCCCCCAATTGCCCCCAATTGACCCGCTATCTTTGCTAAATTGCTCCAATTGCCCCAGGCTCCCTCTCCTTATTCCCTCATTTTCACTCACTTGCTCTCAGGCCCCGAAAATTTCACTCGAGCTATTCTTTCCCTGCTACAATTGCCCAGACAATAGTGGGTGCTTGGGCCCTCCTGGCCTGCCCGTCTTCGCTGCTTCCCCCCTCCCACAACCCTTGCAATTGAGCCCCTCCCTGGGTGTGTGGCTACAGCAAACATAACCCCAATTTTTCACTTGCCCCGGCGTGGAGTGGGAGATCCCATTCGGACCGACATTGTCCCACTCCGTCCACCGTGGCAGCAGGCGCCGTCTTGACGGCGTCCCCTGCCCCAGGCATGTGCCAGGGGCCCCCGGGCGTCCCTGGCAGGCCAGCCTCGCCAGGCCTGGTTTAGGTTTCGTCAGTCCATGTCCGTCCGTATAGTGCAATCTCAATTGGAATACCCCCATGCCCAATCGAGCCATATTTCGCTAAATTTGCCCACGTCTGCCGCTTGCGGCTTATCCACAGCTGATTTCACCCATTTTCCGTGCTAACGACTGCCCTGGCGCCGGGTAAGGCTCAGTGCCTTTGTACCAAGTCCGGCACATCCGCAAATGGCCAGGGCCGGGCTCCCAGGCAAGGGCCCGGCCGTGGTATGATTCGACGGTGCATGGGCCGGCGCCTTCGAGGCTGAAGACCTGCCAGGGCTGGATCCTGCACCCACCCGTCGCCATTTGCCCATTTGTCTTTGCCTAAAAGGTCCGAGGGAGCAGCTTTTTTGGAGCCAGTGCCTGAAAACTTTGCCTGTGCAAAAAATTCACAGGCCCGACGGCGGGCCCGCCTGGGCCATGCTGGGGAGGCACGTCGCGTAGCCTCGTGTGGCCCCATGAGCCTGGCGGAGTTCGGAGGTCTGAGGCGGCGGGGTGGTTCTGTGGTGGTGTGAAAGGCCAGAGTTTTCTTCTTCTGCTTGTAATTGAAAAGTCGCTTCATTTTTCAGAAAAACCAAAACCAAAACAGGGCTGGGACGGGCCCGAAATACGAAACAGGGCTGGAAACAGGACCAGTTAAAGCGTTTTTCACGGTCCTTCAGATGCACACAGGCGCAGGGTCTAAGCTAACGTCCATCGCACTCCATCGCAGTTGCCTGGGAGACCGCCACGTCGCTAGACCCTTCTGACATATTTTTGTTCCAGTCCATTCTCATCTGCCTGAAATTCGCCTACGTCCTCCTTCGTCTACAAACCTCGCGTATTTCTCAATCTGGGGTTACTAGCCTTCGCTCGGGAAGTTCTTCTAGCAGACCTTCCGCTTCGGTACAATTTCTCTCTGTGATACTCGCGCTTAAACTGATGCTTCGAACCCAATGATAACGCAAACTCTCACTACTTTCTGCAGCACTCCCAATAGGGTTGTTTGTTTTGATTTCTGGCTTGATAATAGACATATCGTTAACCTGATCCGATTCGATTTGATTAAGTCGATAAGATGAAAACTACATCTGCGTTGTTTGTTTGTTTCGTATATTCCTTTTCCAGGTTGTGGACAGAAGTCCTTGGTCCGCATTCTCCTTGACGGGTCTACTTCTTGTTCTTCCGCATCTTCTTTTCCCGCTCGTACTGGTTCTTCTCCGCACCCTCCACAGTAGAAATGGAGTTGACAATGTTGGCCATCTTTTTGTGATACGCGTCGTACATGTCCTTCTTCTCTTGGATTCTCTGCCCCGCGACAAACTTGGTCTCCTGTCTGATGTCCTTGAGCGCGGCCTTTCTCTCCTTCTTCAACTGGCTCTTGACCTTGTTCATCTCTTGTCTCTCTCTGTTGACATCGTACGACTTCTTGTCGGGGTTGAAATTCTCCTCGAACTTTGGTGCAAATGTTGCGATTGCAAGTGCTCTGTGGTGTTGTAATGCTAATGGTTTTCTGTCGTTGGTGGCATTGGTTTTGATTTTCACGAGCTTATTCAAAAGTTCACTGGACGAACCAGCATCGTACTTTACCAAATGCTTAACAATAACAACAAATGGACTCGCAATTTCCACCAAAGCACTCAAATCCTTCCATTGACCTATTATTCTATCAACCAAACCAAGTAATTTCTGAAGAATTTGGTGTCTAAACTCTATGGTTGGCTTTTCCTTAACAATATCGGACAAGCTGATGGATTCCTTAACGAGCTTGTATTTATGAGTCTTTGGAAGATTGAGGTTCGACTCAATAACTTCTTCGGTGGTCAAAAGGACATCTTGAGCTTCTGTGCTAAGCTTCGTTGGTTCGGGAATCAACAATAAGAGTGATCTTTCAACAAAGTTGACAAGTTCTGGGATATATCTCTTAGAAATCTTCTGGTAATTAAGCAACTGGTCTGCTAAGAAAGCTCCTTGGGCAATTCTTTGCACAGACACCTTCGATGAGTAAGTGAGCATGGACAAGCATTCACTCATCATGATCAATGCTGGGGTAACAATTAAATGGTAATGATCGGAAGTAGAGAAGAGATAACCGATGAGAACGAAAAATACCAAGTCTCTCTTACGCAAGATGCCCTCATTCTCTAAGATCACCTCCTGAATCAGGTTGATTTCCCCCCTGATGTTCTCAACCAATACTTCATTGTAAACCTCAGCCAATTTCTTGACAATCTTGATAAGCTTTTCAACAAAATCTCTTGATGCATCATCTTCTTGTTCACTCAAGTAAAGAATGTGTTCGAACAAAAGACCCACAAAATTGTTCATTTTTGCTTTGTTGCCAGCTGCTAAGTTGGGCTTGTACAACTCAATAGTCTTATTGATGAATGCAGGTTTCTTTTCTGATTCAACGCTTTGGAGAACTTCTATTAATTCTTCATGGGTCGAAGGCATTTGGATTTGAGGCTTTTTAACACCTAATGTACGGCCAAATCCCTTAGTACCATTATCTTTATCATCATCCTCATCTTCTTCAGCATCGCTTTCTTCATTTTCGGGTTCTCCATCGATAGCAAAGCCTTCTTCGTCCTCACTTCCTGCCCAGAATTCATCATCCAAATCATCTCCAGTAGTTGCTCTATCAGTGTCCATTCCATGCATTCTGTTCAATCTGGCTTGTTCCAAGTTCTTTATCCTCTCTTCATGTTCTTTTTGAAGTTCCTCCTCAGTTTTGGTTCTATCAGCTGGGACGGATCTTCTATCATATGTCAACTCTCTAACCTTAGTGTCATATGCCTTATCTTCTTCGGACTTGGTGGAAAATTCTGGAACTGGAGTCTTTATAGCTCCCATTTCCTCCATTATATCTCCGAAGTCTTCATCCAAATCCTCAATATTAGTCTGAGTCTTTTGGAACTCTCTTTGTCTTTGTTGCTTGTAAAACTTAGATTTGGCAATAATCTCCTTCATCACTTCGGCCTTAGACTTCTTGCGAGCAGGTCCTTCTTCCATTTGGTCTTCGTCGACAAACTTGGTAGTTGAGTCTCCCAAGGTCTCCTCGTCATCTAATGTTAAGACTTTGCCTGAGTGAGTAAGTGTGAAACCTCCATCGTCGTCCTCATCTTCCCCATCACTACCAAGGGAAAATACATTTCTCTTTTTCGAAGAGGCTTGTCTTTCTCTGGTGAATCTCTCCAACATCTTCTCTTCGGCAGTCATATGCTTGTTGTTTTCTCCGAATCTAGCATCATGGAATTTGCTGTTCTTACCTTTCTGGTTCTTCTCCAAGTCGTATTGCATTTTCATATTCCTTTGCACATTTGAGTGGGTATTGGCGGTATCATTATGCTGCTTGGAGCCCATCTTGACAAACTTTCCACCCTGGATTATGGACACATCGCGCTTTGTTCTGTTGATTCTCTGGTCGAACTGATTAAACTCGGTCCTGATCTTTCCCAAGACTTCTTTCCTGTCATCTCTTCTCGTGTCGTGAGGAGACTTGGATTTTTGGTTCTTCTTTTTGGTATTGGTCTGCCCGATCATACCTTGGGCCTTCAATGCAGCCTTAAGCTGCTTCAACTGGGATCCGGCCATGGCTGTTGTAGATGTCTAGATGAGATGAATTGAAAAAATTCCTTTGGCCATCGCAACGGAGTGCATAGTGGAGATGCTGCAGATGGGGTTTAGATGGGAGACAGAAAATGTGCAAGATAGTAATAGTACCACACCAGCGTCTATAGGAAGTCCAACCAATTGACGGCATTGAATCTGGTGAATTTAGGAGGAAATTATGGGCGTGTATTCGAATATCTTTCTTCAGGGAAACAAATTGCTGGCGGGTCAAGAAAGGCCTTATGTCGCACTATGCTGCAAAGACTGAAGTGAAAGAATAACAAGCACTAAGAGTGAGTGATAAAAAGGGTCCTTGTGACTATCAAAGTGAAACTGTACCTATATTGTGATGGTAATTTGCATATTTCTTAATTTCAAGGATATTGGTGTCAGTTTTAGTTGGTTATTCGAAAAGATTGCAAAAAAAAAGAGTGAAGAACAAAAAATTAGTTGCAAGAAAATTTGAGGCAAATGATAAGAGAGAAACGAAGTAACATGGGGATAAGAATAGAGAAAAGAAACGGAAACTGGATGGTTAGATTTAATAAGGTATTGTGATATTACAAGACTACACTAATCAATCTGAAACATTGTGTTTATTAGGATTATCATTATTATTTTGAAAGTGTTTCTTGCCTGAATATCGAGAAATCACACTAGTTCCATTTTTCTTCCCATAAACAAATCTAGGTTTTTCTAATTAAAAATTTGCCTCTAAGATGCATTTAGTTTCTGATGATTCTTTTCCTACTTTTCAATAATCACAACATGTCAGTTTCCATGTGTAACATTTCTAATCTACCTATTAATATCTTGTTTATAAAATTGGTTCAACATTCCCAATACCCCAGACTTTTTGTCCCTGCCAAGTTCAGTCTGTTCCAGTTCCTCAAACTTATAGTTCACGTTATACGTAGATTCACTCAAACTATTGCTAAGCATCTGGTTGGCATTGGAAGTTCCTTGAAATACCAATGAAGGAGACGGATCGTACTGCGATTGCATCGCTGCATTCCGCTCAACATTCGGGTTTCTATTCAATTGCGCCAAATTATTGATTGGTCTTGGTTTTGGCTTAGTTTCTGGAGCAACATGCCTGTTGTTCACGTTATTGCCTCCATAACTCTCCAAGAAGTACATGTAAGACTTAATCATCTTGTCATCCTGATAATAATTGTTCTCGACGCCAGCATCACTTAAACTATCTGAATCTGAAGCCAGCTCCGCATCAGAATCCTTCACCTTTCCCTTATCTCGATTTCCCTTCAATTGATCAAGCTCAATATCGGCTTCAGCCTGTTGCATCTTAATTGGAGCTTGGTGTGCAGGCTTTCTCTTTGATTTCTTGGGTTTCTTCTTATTCAAATCGTGCATCATGTTTTTGTCCTTCTCCTCAAAATTGAACATTGCAAAGTAGCAAACATATCCCAATCCATCTACATGGATAGAGAAGTCTCTGAAAAAATCTATGATAGCTCCGGAATTACTCAGTACTTTAAACCAAAGTATGAATGGAGTGAGAATCAAACTCATGATTTCATTCATGATAATCACAATTTTCAAACTGTACAATTCGCAGAATTCATTTTTCACCCCAAGTGTATGAAGTCTTCCATTCCAAGAACTTGGTAAATAATGTGTGAACTGGGACACATATCTCAAGCTTGCTTCGGGGTCATAAACGAAGGAGGAGTTATTGGTGTTCACATTTTCTGAAGTCATAGCTGAAGCAGTTGGCGAGTCTAAAGTAGTTGAGGTGATTGCCCAAAGCGTACCGAAGAAACTAATGTAGAACAAACTGGATTTTCCTTCGGTAATTTCGAAAGACCAGAAACTATGTTCCTCGTCTTCAAACCACAAGCCCATAATCACCAATATAGCCATGATAGATCCCAGAATAAAATTTACCAAGACCATTAACTTCTCCACGATAAACCCCTTGGGAAACTGATTAATGTAGGTATTGGCTGGACCAATGGATAAATGCAATCTTTTGATAAAGAAATGGGGCAATTCGTTGAATTCTCTAAGTTTCCAGTGAGCAAATGGAGTGTATTGTCTCAATCCTACTAACGAGGATGGATTGGACTTGTATTCGTTAAAATAACGGAAGAAGTAAAGCAACACGAAGTACACAACGATGAAAGGACTCAAAATAAGATTAATAATTGCTGCCATTTTGAACCTGGAGCTCAATTCTCTCGAAAGCTGGTTGCGGTTGTATTCCTTGAGAATGTTTGAATTAATCTGTCCTTGTTGATTAAAGATGAAATTATTGATGCAAAGTTTCAAGTTCCATTCCAAGGTTTTGGTCAAAACCGATTTATTATTAACTAGCTGAATGGGCTTGGTTGTTGGAACATTGATTGACAAATCTAAGACCTCTTTGTTGATTAATGCAATGAAATAATTTTCTTTTCTCATGATACGATTTGCAATATCATGAGCATTCAACCGGACTTTCGATTTCAAGTCACTATGATAATGATGGTCAGTGGTGCTAGGCTCATTGGTAGAAGTGAGACTATTATAGTCCTTCAAGAGCATCAACCTCTCCACTATTGTCTTCCACGAAATCGTCATGAGTTCGCTGTCGTTTGAGATGCCAATGAGATGAACGTAAAAGTTCTTGATTTCTCTTAACTTGAAGTTGTAATCAAAGTAAAGCTGGATTAGACGCAAGACAATGTAGCAAAAGAAGCCAAATAGGATGGTTTTGACGGAAAAGGGCACTTCTTCCACCAAGAAATTTGGAATCATCAAATCTCTGAGAGTTATCAGGTTTTGAGACTTGTAGTTCTCGTAGAAGTATTGATAGTTGATTCCCCATTTGAGGAAAATGGAAAACCACAAAACGAAGACAAGAATAATAAGATCGACCAATCTGGTGAGTACGATGTTTAGTATGCCCTTTTCCCGGTAATAGTAGTAGACGTCGCTCAAGAACTCATCCATATTGATGATATTTGCCCACAAATAGAGGGCGCGTTCCTTTGGGGGGATCACGAAGCGGTTATTGGCACGTTTGCGCAGAAAGAGCTGATCATTGGAGACGGGACCGGCGTCCTTTGCGGGTTTTCTGAACGACTCTGCACGCGTGTCCTCGGCCATGTCGTTGAACAAGGGCAAGGGAGGGTCCTTCTGTTTCTGACGGCCCTGGAACAAGGCTCTGGGGTTGGGAATATTGAACTTGAGCTTCCTGGACTTGGGAGGCGAAGGACGCGACAAACTGGTCAACAAGTCGTCTTCCTCGCTCGCACCTTCGTGGTCCTGATACGGCTGCTGCTGCATGGAAGTCCAGTTGATGTTTCCCGAAGCCAGGCCCGCGTGGGACTCGCCCTGTTGATGGTGTTGGCTCTTCTTGCGGGGCTTGATTCTGGGACCAGTAGGCGATGAAACAGGCGATCCTGGGGGCGACGGCGACAGCGAAAGGTCCAGATCGGACTCGGAGTCCAAGAGCGTGTTGTTGGTGGGGCCAGAGCCGAGGAGAATGCTGTCATTGAGTGGAATGTGGGAGTTGGGGCCATGGGAGGAGGCGTCATGCCGAGACGAATTGGACTCCAAGTCGGGGTCGTAGAACTGGTAATTGTCGTTGAGCTGGTTGTAGACGGAGTGGAGGCCAAACACGCGGGATAGGAACGTGTCGTTATTGGCCGAAGAGGCGGCGTTGGGGGGAGAGTAGCCGGACATGGTGTAGAAGGAGAAGAACAAGTAGGGAAGATGTAGATAACGTCACGTGACTTCGTGCACGTGACTTTTGAGAAATTGGCGGTTTTTGAGAAAATTCTCAGAAAGTGCAAATGGGAGAAAGAGACGGGAGAGAAGGAGGGGCGGCAGCCCCGCGCCATGTGGGAGATCACGTGATGCGGCAGAACCCCGCTGCTGCTGCCGCATCGGGGCTTGCGCGTGCCCTTCTGGGAATGATCCCTGCGTCGACGCCGCGCCAAAGAGGGGAGGAGGGGCTCAGCACGCATCCGCAGGCGAGGGGGGAGGGGCAGACGTAGCGAACGAATTTCTTGATTTGGACAGGCTCGAGGCCAGAGTGCCGACATCTATGCCCAATTACGGCAGTGGCAGTATGGAGAGAGCGCTTACCAAAGCAGCCGCCCACCGAGCGAACCAACAAAAGAACCTAGCTAGCAATCGTAAGTCGTGACCTTCTCAAAACAATAGAGACAGCTAAGACCCTGGGAAGATCCTTCACAATAGAAGAGGACGCCGCCACCTGCCTGCCAATTATCATTACAAGTCATGACGACAGTGCCATGTGGCGAATGCAGACACAATAGGAGCGGTGACATGGGGGGATGACTGAGGGGCCGCGAGGAGGGGGAGGAAGGGAGGGGAAGGATAGAGGGCCGGAGGGGAAGAAAGAGGGGATAGATAGAGGAGAACAAAGAGGGGAGAATCAGACAGGAATAGAGAGAGAATAGAGAGAGAATAGAGAGAGAATAGAGAGAGAATAGAGAGAGAATAGAGAGAGAATAGAGAGAGAATAGAGAGAGAATAGAGAGAGAATGGAGCTGGGAATAGAGCTAGGTAGGTGGAAAGAGACAGAAGAGACAGCAACTGGATAGAGACATATGTAGACAGAGATAGAAGTAGATAGAGAGACAGAAGAGACAGAAGTTGAAGCGCTGCACCAAGATGCAAGACGTCACTTGGACAGACAGAATACTATGAACAGACAGAATACTATGAACAGATAGAATACTACACGCATGGAATGCAAGGGCTGATGGGCAATAGTAGAGAGACAGAGAAAAAGGGATAAATGAACAATCCAGCGATTGAAGAACTATTCAGCCTAGAGGACAACCCAGCAATAGAAGACAATCCAGCAATAGAGGAAAATCCAGCAATAGAGAACTATCCACAGCAATAGAGAACAAGCCACAGCGATAGGAGAGTAGGAGACTGGAGTGGCAGTGGCGAAAGAGGCATATAGAGATATTGGAGGGGACGATCGGAGGGGTTGGATCGGAGGGGATGGATCGGAGGGGACGGATTCTCTCCAAGTAAGGAGAGAGGCCATTGATAAGAGATACCAGAACCGTACAAGTGAGGGAGTGAGTGAAGGAGTGAGAGGGTCAGTGTGAAGGGGAGAGAAGATGGGGAAGTAGTAGTGGCCTGTGTAGAGAGGTCTGGGTCTGGGTCTGGGTCTGGGCCGGGGCCGGGGCCGGGACCGGGCTGGGGCTAGGGATGGAGGAGGGAGAGACACACACAGAGCAGGCAGGAGCTAGTAACCAGAATCTCGAAGACAGAAGATAAGAAGAGAGAGATGAAAAGAGAGAGGGAAAGAGGGAGGGAGAGGGTGAGGGTATCATCAATGAATACTAGCCCTTGAAATATGCCGCTCCTTCTCCTTGTTTTAGTCTTCCTCTCACTCTTTGTCTACCCTCCCTAGAGCGCCATACTGCGGCACTGAAGTGCGATGGCACTGTGCTCTGCTTTACGAGAATGAATGCAATTGTGCTCAACTGAATCAATGTGCTGGAGTCACACGGTATATTGCCGTTGATGTCACCATATGACGCAACGGCAACGCCTCCGTGGTGTTGGGGGAAAATATCAGCACCTCTCTGGTCTTTATCACACTATTCTCCACGTATCATCATGGCCTGACCAGCCCAGGCCACCAGAGTGAGCCAAGTTCGCCGTGCACCTTGGCAAGACATGCCTGCCTTGCCATTTGTAAGCCCCCGCCTCCCCTCCAGCAGGTTTAGCCGGAGACGTCAGATTGAATCGACTGATAAAGGACTACCCAGGCTTAGGTTGCGCCTTTTGCCTTTACGGAGATGATGATGAGCCTGGGTGGAGGGAGTAATAGTAGTGGTGGTGGTAGTAGAGGTAGTGGTGGTGGTATTAGTGCCACGGAGGCGGCTCATGAGGCGGGGTGGCTTCAGCGGTGCACAGGCAGCCCAGATGCCCAGATGCCCAGATGCCGTTCTACGATGCCGCCGCTCCGTAACTGTGTCCAAGGCGTTCGAGGTGTCCATTACGTTTACGATGGGCTCCTCCACAATATTGCGGGCAGCTCGAGACACACGAGTCGGGGTGTCTCTTCTGTTGCGCCAAAGTCCGCACGCATCGGGTCCGGAGTCGCCCTGACCTGGCACTACACAGGGCCTGCTTCAGCTCTAGCTGCTCTATATCTCTTCTTGTTCTTGTTCTTGTTGCTCTTCTCGTTCTTCTTGTTCATTCTCATCATCTCCTTCTTGGTTCTCTTTCACTGTCTGTTTGTGTCTGACGCTTCCCACTCTGTCTGTCTGTTCTTCTTCCCCCCCTCTCTATGTCACCCCACCCCATCACCGTCGCCCCAGCAATGCACCACTGGCCCCTACCCCACCTTTGTAGTCACTATTAAAAATGCGGGGTGATTATGGCACAAAAACCTCCCCTCCTTCGCCCAGTTATATAGGCCGGACACTTGCCGCTTCCCCGTTCCTTTCCTTCCCTTCTCTTCTGTATCTGCTTCCGTGCTCTCTGTGTGTCCACGTTGTCCACCTCCCCGTGTCCTTCTGTACGTCTGCAGGGCTGGCCCGTCATATCGACCCGATTAAAGTGACCCGTTTCACCACATTAGTTGACTACATTACCCACACTGATAGTCGACCAGATTACCTGTTTTACAGAATTTCCAGATTATAGTTGACCATATCCACCGTCACCTCCCACAAACCGCCACCACAGCACCCTACCTTCCATTGCCGGCTTCCGCTTCACCTTTCTCCCGTCCCCTTCACCCCGACCCACACTCATCCTCCATCCCCCCCTCCACATCCCATGTCTGAGCTCCCGTTCACCGAAAACCCCAACTACGGCTCCAAGACCGCCTCCGGCAACCCCAGAATATACAACTGCAAACAGTGCAACCGCGCCTTCACCCGCGAAGAACACCTCACCCGCCACACCCTCAGCACCCACAACAAGCTCAAGCCCTTCACCTGCGGCATCTGCCTGCGGCCCTTTTCCCGCCGTGATCTCCTTCTCCGCCATGCCAAAAACCTCCACCAAGGCTCCGAGTTAGCCGTCAGCAGGATACGCAAGCTGTATCGCCGCAACGACTCGGCACATCCCGACGACTTTGTCGAGGCGTCCGACCCACAGCTGCACTACGCCAAGCCCGAAGACACCCGCAACTCGTCGATACTGTCGGCGCTGTCTACGTCCTCGTCGTTGGGGCGGCGCAGTATCGACGGCTCTGAGTTCCTGGCCCATCCGGCACCCATGCCCGCCTTGGGCTTGATGGCCCCGGAGTTCGTGCCCGAGGCCGCCGGTTCGGCCTTGCACGAGCCCCATGTTTCCTACTCGGCGCAGGCCATGCCGGCACCGGGCAACTACGAGGACCCTCAGAAGAAGCGCATGAAGATGTCCGTCAACATGTTGGTAAGTTAATGATTGTATGAGTATCCGGCGCGTGGCCGTCGGAGTGTAAAAACTATAGCCTAGCGTTGGCTTGTATAGAAGAATATAAGTGACGTTTGATAGAGAAAAGAAGGGAGAAAATGAGGTTATTCGTCAGCGATGTAAAAATGGTCGAAGTAAGAGAGACCAAGTAAAGTGAGTTGATGGAGAAGAAAGAACAAAGTGAATTCAAGCCACGTTTGATAGAATTTAGAGGATTGAGAGAACGAGGATAATGATGCAATATTAAAGGAGGGAGAGAGTTTCTAGGAGTTTGGAGAGAAAGTGAAAATAGAGTATATTCAATGAGGACGGAAAATGGGGCTAGAAATGACAAAGATGGATAGAATTTAGTGCCTACTGGTAGAGGACGTAGAGGACGTGAATATTAGTGAATATAGTGGCATTGGAAAGGGATATAACAGTATGAAAGATATGCGTGACGTCTGCTAGTTTGAAATAGTTGATGTGATGTGAAAATGAAGGAAGTTAATGTGAAGATGAAAGAATTGTGAAAAGAAGGGAGTTTTGACGGCATTTAAGGACCATTGGGAGAGAATGTGAATAAAAAGATACAGCGAATACAAAACCTTTCTAATATAGGGTGAACGGAGGAAAAATCCTCAGATCCTATAATAATGCATTATTTAAATGTATATTGAACGAGAAAACGCCAACTATATTTGATAGACAGAATATGTAAATTTTGACAGAGAAAGTGCAAAGAGACCGAAACAAGCGAAATATGATAGAACGAGGGTAAATATTAACGAAAGAAGACATTCTAGTGAAATAGGACACATTTGTTAGAAAGAAAATGAATATGATAAATTGTATCCGACAGAGGCATTGAAGAGACCTCTATGCAAAGATTATGATAACAGATGCCATACACACACAGTAAAGACATTGACAGAATTGATAAAGTGATAGAATTATTAGGCTTCATAAGCCTAATATCTAAGATAACGGACCGAAAGTATAGGGGTGCTGAAGTGTCTTTGAAAACTCGAACTTGAATCCAGCATTTATTAGAAAGAAGGAAATTGGTTAGAAAATTGTTTGCAGTTCCGAGGAGGTCTTTGGAGCCAATATTTGAAGGCTTTTGTCATATTCGTGGTCTTAATCAACATATTTGACGCATTAATGCGTCCATTAACATTCAAACAAACTGCAATCACAATCCTTGGATAGTCCAGGAATTTCTTGAAAGCTGAAGGCAACTGATAAGTTTCAATTTCTTAAAAAATGGCAGAAAGCCTAGTATACTTGATTCTCTATAACCACTTTGAGTGCTGTTCACGGATTTTGAACCAGCCGTTCATGTCGTTAATTTTCACTAGGTAGAGATATGAATCCAGCAGCATATAAGCGGAAATGTGCAACCCCCCACAAAAACATAAGCCTCTTAAGCTCCAGACTGAATATAGGCAATATAGGGTCTTTGGTGAAGAATCTTAGGAATTGCCGAAGTGAAAGATCTAGTCTTCCACTATTGGGATCCTATTCTCCAAATTCAGGTAACCAGAGTCTTCAGCCAGCTGGAATATAGGAGACCTATTCACCCGTTTCATGGGGGTATTTCCACTCTTCAAATTAATATTTCCTTGTTCCAAGAGAGAGAATTAAACAGCCCTGGAAAATAAAATCCAGCAAATGCTACCATTTATAGCAATCTGTATTTCACTTGCACAAACTCAGGACAATAAAAAATCCAACAACCTTTCTTGTAATACCTGATGTTAAAAGTGCCGTTCCACCAAAATACCAAGCCATTTACATTTCCACAGTTTGCATAAGGTGTAGGACCTATGGTATCTGCAATGCGGACTATAAAGCTTAAGCCAGATAAAGTAAATTATCGCAGTTATTGTTCATAAGCGACGGGCTTTGTGACAGGAACCAGGCCAATGCTGTACATATACTTAGCATCATGTAACTGTTGCATTCTTGGTCCTAGACCTAATGGCAATTTGATGCACAGTCTGCTGCTTCTCTGCTTAAACTTAATCATACTACATAGATTTTAATTTCATTAAAATGGCCGCATTATTGACGACCGTTAAGCAAAGTTGGATATCACCTGACAAGCAAATAACTCACATTCCGGTCTATCACTAGTGGACCCTTTGAGTCACGTGACACACAACACCTGACCCAATATCACGCTTTCTAAACCTTCCACTCTAGCCATGTCTGACTCCCCAAAGTTCGTGTATCCCATCCCCTATGCACCAGCAGCACCCCATTCGGAAGCCAGTTCGTCTCAACTGCACTGGAACATTGTTTTGACCACAAAAGGGAACCATTTTTACTTCAACAGTTTGGATAAAGTCGCATATTGGCAACTCAATGATATCAAGATCAATTCGGAATTCGGGCCAGAAGAATGGCAGCGGTTCATACAAAGCATAGAATACGAAGAAGTAGCTCTATTGACGGCCAAGGTGAATGGCTTAAAGGGATTGGGGCCCGCCGAGAAAGAGAAAGTTGAGAAGTTACCGAATAGTCATGGCCCTGAAAAGAGCGATGAGCAAGAGCCAAACATACCGGAAATAGAAGAAAAGGAAAGCGAAATAGATGATTTGGAAGAAAATGTCGAGGAAGAGGATTCAGAATCAGAAGACGAAGAGGCCAGAAACGAATTTCTACGCAATTTTCTTGAGGAAGAGGGTTTGATATCTGAGGCGGTGGAAAAGACGGCAACCTCATCACCACAGCCAGAAACGTCACAGAACAAGGCAAGTGCATTGGTAGGATATTCTTCCAGTGAAGAGGAGGATGAAGATGAAGATAAAGTATTGTCCGGGTCTGTGGATAATGAAAACAATCTCGAAGAGAAAATATCAATAAATCCACAGCCAGATCTAGATTCAGATGGCGATATCAACGCAGGACTAGACCTCGATATACCTGACGATGAAGGTGCCGAAGAGTCTGATGCCAAAAGCGAATTTGTGGAGCTTCTCAACTCATTGAAAGACACTATTTCCATATACGACACTTGGTCCATGATAGAAGAGGAGAACATTTCAACATTGGCCACGCTTCCGCTGTTCTATGCTGTGGGAAGTATAGAACAACGGGAGGAGATTTTTGATGAGTGGGTCCAGCTGCAACTCTCGAAGCCGAATTCACCTGCAAATGCCGAAGAAACCGCAATTCCATCGTTGTACCCTACTCCCGAGCTCTTGTACTTGCATTTTCTTCAGGAGTTCAAGAGCGAGATCAAACTGCTGTTTTACCAGGAATTTTTCGACAAGCATCACGAGCAGCTTGGAGCGTTCGAGCTCAGCAGCAGAGAGAAGGAGGATCGGTTCCGGGAATTCAAGGTGATGATTAGCGACTTTTCGAAATACGAACGGCAGGCGAAAAAAGCGCCGAATTACGACCGGACAAAAAACTTGAAGAAACAGCACTTGGACCAGTTTCTTCGTAATCAGAAGGTGGAGATTCCACCGCAGACATGGCCCGAGTGGCAGAAGTACACCCAGACGCACGGCTCATCCAATGCCTTTACCAAATGGGCCAGGCTTTTGGATATTATCAACGCTCCGCAAGAATTGGCCCAAGATTGCACCAACTTTATTGTGGGAGATGACAAGCGGCTCGAGAGTTACGAGGAGTGGGTATCGAGACAGAGGTAGCGGACCGTGGTGGTTGCCCCGGAGGAACACCCCAGAAACTGCACACAATCACCCCAACGTCAAAGGTTCGCTTACAAGGGGATAATACCACGCATTTGTGCCATGTTGTGGACAGTCGGCGATGGAAAATAGGAGCAGAGGAGAATAATACCACCAAAGAATAAAATAGGAACACCGGAGCATAATACAACAGGAGAAAAATAAGGCAGGAGAAGAAAATAGGCGGTGTGGAGGAAAACGTCAGTATGCCAACAGTGGGCCTCCAGCAAACGCCGAGGAAAATTTGCCACAACAGAAGTATATTGTTGGCCTCCACAGAAAATACTTTCAGAAAATACCCAGCTGAAGGCCGACGGGGTCGAGTTGGAAAAAATTACCAGGACTTCGAAACGGAATGCCAATAGAAGACAATGCCGCAGGCTGTTCGGTGGAATCCCCCACCCCGAAATTCCAGCCTAAGGGCGATTTGCGGGTTTCAAATATTTTGACGTGCTTGACGTCCACTGCCTATTTCACCATGAGCGGCCCGGTCCATATTCCGTTTTGCCAGTGTCTTGTACGTCAGGTGTAGAAGTACATGCAAGTCACTGTTTAAGTTCCGCTGGTCAAGCAGTTTAGAAGTGGGTGTGTGGGGAGACGCCGGGTAGAAGCATGTGCCTGCCTCATATGTATCATCAGGCCTGCAAGTCGACAGATTCTCGTATTGTTATATTATAGAAGTAGTCACATTAGCATCTGTCTCATGTACAGGAGCTGTAGACCTTATACGTCGTTTGACACTGGGGAGATTTTTCACAACAATGGCCATGCACAGCGATGTAGTGGGCATAGGTTCTGCAAGCGAGTTGAGCGGTCTCCGCAGTGAACAATAGAGGAGGAAGAGTGGTGGATCTTCTGTTTGTTCCGGAGTGGAAGGTGTTGTTGGATTGGAGGCGACTCTATCTTGGTGGTTGAAAAGGTGTCCCCCACGATCTCCGCCACGATGGAAGCACAAAGCAGGCGGATTGGGGGCGGGGCCAGAGGGAGGGCGATATAATTTCGTGCTGGCATGTATTCGGGGTAAACGCAGATGGATCTAATAGGAAGTGCCCGGGCTCGCAACCAGACATGGCCGCCAGAATATTTTGAGCGGAAATGTGCAGATGCAGGGCCCCCAAAGCAACTGAGGACAATCAGACGTACGTTTCAGGGCCGGAATCACAAAACGGTCCAGATGGGAGGGTGCCCGTGCAGCTACCAGCAGGATCGGGCCGAGTGTAAGAGCGTCGGAATGTGTGAATGGATGCACAGCGAGAAAACACACATTTACAGTAGCGGCGGTGGTTGGAAAGCACCAGAATGCAGGCAAAGTCTAAAGTATGCAGTTGCAAGGGGGAACAGTGCATGGCACTGCATCTGCACAATCGCCACACATGCGACGAGGTACATCTTATTGTCCTGCCCAACCGCATTCTGCAACTATTCCGCCTACTGAGGAGGTGCAGCAGAGCGCAGCTCGCCGGTTGGGTGCAGGTGCATGGCATTGTGTTTGGCACATAATTAATAGCGAGACAGGTCGTCGTGGACTGAACCAAGAGAAGGGCAAGATGCAGTGCTGGCACCGGCCCGGTCACTATCTTGAGCGTTTCCAGTTCGAACTACCCCGACTGCTCTGGTGAGGAGGAGCTCTACAGGACCGGTCTATTTTTGGCGTAGATCTTCATGCAAGCCGCATGGTGCAAGCAGCATGAACGAAGGATCCTAACCCACACCTCTCCCCCAAATGACAGATTTTAGTTTAGTTTATGCTCAGTTTAATGGACGCAAATAATATTCCGATCGTATATGCCTGAAGGCTATATTATCTGGCAGAGAACGATGGCGAGCTGAAACTGGAGGAATTGCACCAGCCTGAAATCACCAAAGTTTGGGCGACATCATGGGATGGCATGCTTGACATTCCCGGTCGGACTTAGCGAGGCCCACCACGCCGCGATGGCACCAGCCGATTCTTTGTCGACAGTTGGCGCCGTTTTTCAAATAGGCTCCATGAGGGGTAATGCACCCACATGTTGCGTTGCCAAACCGGGCAGACAGGACTAGCTACGATGCATCTCTGCACTTCGAAAGGATCGGCCGATGCACAGGCAAGATAACGCATATGCAAGTGAGACGAAAGCAGAGAAGAAAAGCAAGCAGACACTCTGCAGGTTCGAGGGGGACAGGTGTACGAGGGCCATGAAGGGCTGGCGACCACCTACGAATTGCCGGAGAGTCTGGCGTGGGGGCACCGTGCAGAGGTCACCGTTTCACGTCTTCAGCCTCGAAGACAAGACGACAGCAGTGCAGTGTGAGTGTGTCTGTGACTGGGACTGTGAGTATGACTGTGAGTAGTGTGATGTGACTGTGACTGTGACCGTGCTGTGTGGTCTTCGCTTATGGTCGCTCGCTCGCTACTTTAAGGTTTGATTGTGCCTGTAAGGACAGCAGGCCCTAAGCCATGTTTGCACACCAGTTTATTCGCCCGCAAGCAAAAGCCCCCTAGGTCGGGTAAATAATTAGATACAACTTTTGGCTATGCTGGACCCACCCTGTATTTTTTAGGCACGGGGGGTAATCTGGATCCCACCACTGCACCAAATCATGCCATATGAACCCTTGTCGAAGGACCGGTTCTTCGGGAATAAGAAGACGACGGCGGAAGCTTCTGCAATTGAGTTTGCAGTGCTGATATTATTGCTGCTGCACATGTGGACATGTTAGCGTGTAGGCATGTAATCATGTCATCATGTAGCCGTGTAATCGTGTAATCATGCAATCGTGTGGGCGTGTAATCGTGTAATCAAGGTGACTCTCAATTACACTGCAGGCCAAGTTGATGCACAAGAAATGCTTGAGCCAAATGTTGCCAGAAGATGCTGGACCATTACCGACGGCCCAGCCTCTTGCAATGTCGCAGACGACATTGCTGGTGACACAATGGACCCTCTGGCGGTGTCATCCCAATCCGTAGGATATCGCCTGTCCAGCATTCCAGGTTCCCTCGTCCTGCAAGAAACGCTCATCTCTCCAGAAAGAAAGCCAGAACCGCACCCAGAAAATATACCTACAATTGCTTTCTTCTATTATGGTGACCAGAATGAACATTCTACTCTTGCGCAAGCCTAAATCCCGCCTCCGTGCTCCTGCTTCCACATTGATCTATTATCTGTGACAGCGCACCATGGCTTTGGCCACAGCTCCAGTCTTAGTTCCATTGTGGTGAGGAGGCGCAACCATTTCTGGAGTGGGTTTTCTTCTTGTTGTGTGAGCAGAAAACAATTCATTGGGTTAGCGCATTATGTCTGTTGTCGGAAGAACCCTGGCCGCTCCATTTCTGGGGCCTAGCCCAAGCCTCTGGGGTTGGGTTGGGAATTTCACCACATGTGTAGCGTTTTCGGGGTGGGGATTTTCCTGGCATTGTCTGTTCTGCAGAACAAAAAATTCTATCACAACTGCTATTGTTCATGCTAGGCTAAGCGTCAGGACTTTTGTTGGTTCCTAGAAGCAGTTCCTGGATGAGTTGTTGGGGCCGAAATCCCAGCGAAGTGGCAACATTGTGGGAGCTGTTTTGAGGTTAGGAGAGGCATGCAAACGGTGTCAGAGAGAAATAGACAGAACCAATAAGCAGAAGTCCCAGAAAATACATGAGATAAACATAGGAAAGGCTGGGTGGTGACTGGAATGTCCATAACCTTTATTTTCATAATACGCTGGTTTAGGCGATTTCATAGCCCGGTTGTACTGGTAGCAAGCCATGTAATAGCCTTCGTGAAGTTAGCCTCGTATTATCTTTGTTGATCAATGCTAATTGAAAGCCCGGATTTGCGGGGGTATTCAGGTGGAGAACGCATCCACGGACCTACAGCCCCGTACAGATTCTATTGAATGCATTATCATGGACGTACGAACATATTTTACCTGAATTTCTGTTAATAATGGAAGCTCCACCATTCTGAAAATCCTTATTGCTTCAAATAATAGTAACTTCTACTTCAAAATAGAGCTTCTGGAATACTAACCACAAAATTCTCGCCGGCTTGGTGCCTCACACATCCTAATACTTGTAGTTTCACTCGCAAAAGCCCAGAGCTTGGTGGATTCAACACTTCGTGATTTTTCAGTGCTCTATAAGCACAGAAACTATACCAAAATGGCCCCAAATTGCTTCGAAAAATGCCAAAGCTTCGCTTAACAAAACCTCCATACATTTCCATCACCAGGCACCTATAATCCTAACTTCTTTCACGCCAAATCCCCAATTTCTTCCAGGACTGCACCCCACATTCTTTGCACCCATCTCACTGAAAAACATCACCAAAATGACCAGAGTTGTTGTCACAGGACTCGGTACCATCACGCCCCTAGGCGTTGGAGTGGCCAAGACCTGGGCCAATCTCATTGCTGGAAACAGTGGCATTATCTCCACCAAAAAATTGCCCGATTTTGCCTCCGCTGGATGGAAAGATATACCATGTCAAGTAATTGGAAAAGTTCCCGAAGGTTCGGTGACAGACGGAAAATGGGACCCTTCTGACCACCTTGACAAGTCCGAGTCGCGTCGGCTCGCCTTGTTTGCTCAATATGCGTTGGCAGCTACCAAAGAAGCCATGGATGACGCCAAAATCGACCTCCAAGCACTGGATAGAGACCAGTTTGGAGTGGCTGTTGGCAGTGGAATCGGCTCCTTTCACGATATCCACGAAAACGCCCTTGGCTTTGCCAACGGCGGCTACAGAAAGGTTCAGCCACTCTTTATACCCAAGATTTTGACCAACATGGCTGCCGGAAACATCTCCATCAAGTACGGCTTGAAGGGTCCATTGCATTCTGTGTCTACGGCCTGTGCCACTGGACTCCACGCCGTCGGCGATGCATTCAATTTCATCAGAAATGGTCAAGCTGACATCATGGTTTGTGGAGGAACCGAAAGCTCCATCCATCCGTTGGCATTGGCCGGTTTTGCCAGAGCAAGATCAGTGGTTACTGACTTCAACGACGAGCCAGAAATTGCCAGTAGACCCTTCGATAGCAGCAGAAACGGGTTTGTGCTAAGTGAGGGATGTGGAATCCTTATTGTTGAGAGTTTGGAACATGCTTTGGGGCGTGGGGTTGCTCGTGAAGACATCTATGCCGAAATAAAAGGCTACGGACTCTCTGGAGATGCCTTTCACATCACAGCACCCATGGAAAACGGCGATGGTGCATACAGAGCCATGAAAATGGCCGTGAAATCTAGCGGAGTCGATTTGAGTAGCATTGACTACATCAACGCCCACGCAACTTCTACAGTCATAGGTGATCGTGCTGAAAATAATGCCATAAATCAGTTATTTGAGGACTATTCATCAGAAAAAGTATTGGCAGTCTCGTCGACGAAGGCGTCAGTTGGCCATCTTTTGGGAGCTGCTGGTGCAGTTGAGTCCATTTTTACAATCAAGTCCATTAAGGACTCAATTGTGCCTCCAACTTTGAATTTGCATGAGGTCGGAGGAAAAGAAGGAGATGACCCGGAAAAGTTTTCCAAGTTCGATTATGTTTCCCACAAAAGTAAAGAGAAACATATTGAGAATGCCTTGTGCAATTCATTTGGTTTTGGTGGGGTTAATAGTAGTATCTGTTTTGGAAAATTTGAATGATTTATTCTGAAGCATAAAATATCACTCTTCATCACTATCGATCTTGAATTGATCGTCTTGACTTTGGATTGGAAGATTGTCTAGCTCGAAATCCTGTACTTCCATGTCTCGACTAACAGGAGTATATTGAGTTTGCTTCCTAAAAATCTTCCGAATTGGAGTTGCCATTCTAGAACACTGCTTCTTGATTCTTCCGAATAGAATCTTTCTTCCTTCGACTCCAACCATGAGCCACGCAATAATGCCACATAAAAACATGAATATAAAAATACCGTGCCAGCGATGAGGTTGGATGTTCCAAACCAGTTCATGATCTGAGTTAACATCTTCGTAGAAATAGGAATGTCCATCTTCACGAGGAGCGACAAAAGAGGGTCTTGGAGAAATACCATTTTGCTCAGCTCCAAAGTGGTACACGTTAGGAGAAGCAGTATGGAAAAATCCAGGCCGTTCTAGCAAATTTGCTTCTTTGTCCGACTCAAGAGTGAAGTTATTGTAAGCTTGAATATATTCATCATTGGCATAAAGAATTGCTCTACCAAGAGTCCAAGAAAATGAAGAACCATCTAATTCATCGACTAATTGTAACGAGTTGAAATTCTTATTCTTGTTGGGATTTTCGTCAATGCCAAATCTGGGGAATCCAAGACCAATGTGCAAAAAATTGAGAATCCACGATGACTTGAAGCAAAGCTCGGCCAAGTTAGCCTCCTCGATCCTGTATTTTTCTTTTTTGGCATCATTTAATTGCATCAAAGAGCTGAATGGATGTGCACATACTTCAGAGGTTTTATTATAGATCAATGCATAGTCATAGGTTCCTTCTTTGCTTTCTTCTCTCTTTTCACCGTATATTTTTTTCTTGGACTGTCTTTTCGAATTTTGCTCTTCTTCTGGATCGATCTCGTAAGACAAGAGATTGTTGATTGCATCCCAATAACCACTTACCCCGATAAAATGATTTATATCAAAGTCAAATGCAGGTATTAAGTCATTTAATAGACATGCACTTACTTGATTTTCTTCACTAAATTCGTGACAATGTGTCTTCGATGCACTGTGAGAACTGTTCTGGAGAATTGGAAAGATTTTTTGCATGCATTTTTGGAAATTACTTTCTCCTGTGAAGTCAAATGAAACGTCTTTGATTTTAGTAGACGTAGTATAACCAATTGGGAGACAAGGGTTTGGAACTGGCGATCGTAGACTGGAGATGTAGCCATCCTCGTCATGAATATCATGCTCTTCTTTGTAGCTATTCACCAAGGATGTCAAGAACTTGGTATGCGCTTGATACATACCATATCCCAAGAACGAGTCAGAGAAAACGTTAAATTGGTCCGATACTGGCGATTCGTATCGGTGAGCATCTTCGTCACCCTCTTTATTATGCACTAATTGTGGAAGTTGTCTGAACTTGATTTTGTAGAGGTAGTTTTCGTGCTCTTCGATTTCGGAGGCATTTGGCTGAAACACAACCTGTGTGGAAGCACCGCCCATATCCAAAAGACCGTATGTGGTGTGATTTTTTCCGTGCTGGTGGGCCTCTGGATGATCGAAGGCTCCATTTAGATAATTAATTGAAAGCCAGCCGTAGATGCCTTCGACGTCTCCATTGAGCACATTGATGTGCGTAGGACACTCAGGAAGGTAGAACTCGGAGTATTCCGTGATGTAGTTGCATATGCTGTCGAGAATGAGCTGCTGTTCGTTTGGGTTCAAGAGTCTCATTCCGGCGGTGGAATGGAGGAAAATGGGGGTTCTGTGATGCTGGGATTTAGGGACCACGGAGCTGGCCAATTGGATGAGAGGCTGGAGGTGGTGTTTGCCGATTTTCTGCGGACTGCTGTCAAAAGACGAGATTCCTGGCTTGATCTTCTTGTGCCATTTCTTCTTGGTACGGACGCCCGGAAAGCGGAGCAGATCATCCTCCTCATCACTGGAGGCGTCAGAGTCCGACACAGAGCCATCACCGTCCGATTTCCGTACCAATTTCACATTGCTGGCGGCCTTGAAGTCCACACCATTTTTCAAGGCATACTCAGGATTGATCCAATTGTAGACGTAGACACGTGAGCCTTTGGACCCGGCGTCAATGATAACGATGTAGTCATAGGGAACCGTGTCCTTTATGAAGTAGACCGGTCCCAGCTTGAGCTTCTTCTTCTTCTTTCTTGGTTCTAGAAACGTCATTTGGATAAAGAGTGAGTGGTACTTATCAAAAAGGAGGTGCGACTGCAAATCTTGAGGAAAGAGGAAGGAAAGGGAAGGATATAATTGAGGATAAAAGGAGAGAGGAGGTGGAGGGTTAAAGGAGAAATGTAAAGAAAAATAGGCGATATTTGAGTTAATGTGTCGAGTATGGTGTTTCAGAACGATTGTACGGGCTTTTTATAGTGTAATTGTTTTCTAGTGAAAAGGTTTTCTGGTGTGATAAATATAGTTTTCAAAATAGAAGAGACTCGATGTCCAGGAGATTAAAGAAATAGATGCAAAAGAGTAGAAGAAGAAGCAGAGGAGTTTAATGAAAGTGTAATAGAAGGAGTGGAATCAAGGGAGATATTTCTGGAAGCGGCGGAGGATTTTATAGATCTTGGAATATTTATCGTAGAGAAATATTTCACATCGATTTTACTCATTAAAAGATGGTTTTAATTAATACGAATGTGGATAAATGAATATAATTATATGGATGTTCGTTCATGTCACTGGCATGTATGCGCAGAGAATAGTTTAGAGCGATTTGATGTGATACACAACGAAGGACGCAAGTGCCCAACACATTTGCTGTAGCGAACAGGGTGTCAAAATCGAAGGCAGAATATCGAGTAAATGAGTCAGGGTAAAGTTGACTTCAGGGAAAAGACTAGAAATTAGGAAGTACTAGAATCCACGAAGCCTGAATTTTAGAGCTAAATGCAGACTTGCTGATAAGGGCATTCTAGCGATTATGACTACAACTACACCTATCCAAAATGTGACTGCCAACCTGAACAGTCAGAAAATTCAGCCTATATTCTAGATGTGAAATATGTGAAAAGTGGCTAGTAGAGGTGGTTAATGAATTATTCTAAAAGTAGACAGAAGTAGGCACAAGTAGACATTCGACTATTGTGTCGGATATTCACCTTCTACTGACTGGCTTTGCCTGACAACACACCGCACCTGGAGTTCGTTTATTCTATACGTCATATCACATAACCACACAGCGCTCGTCCTGCTTGATGGTAGGGTTCTGGATGTTTTCGATGTCTTCGAGCAAGCCCTCGAAAACAGCGTCGATGTTGGTGTTTTCCTTGACGGACGTCTCGTAGAAACGGCAGTTGAACGCCTTGGCCTTGGCCTCGCCTTCTGCTCGTTCGACCTGGCGTTGGTAGCTCAAGTCGCTCTTGTTGCCCACAAGCACAAGCGGAATGTCGTCGGAGCCGATGGCGTTGAGGATCTTGTCCCGAATCACCTCGACCAACTCGAACGACTGGCGAGACGTCACCGAGTACACCAACAAGTAGCCGTGGTTGCCGATCAAGTGCTTTTCGTTCATGATACTGAACTCGTCCTGGCCAGCAGTGTCCAAGATCTCGAACGCATATTCCTGGTTGTTGTAGGTGATGGAGCGGGAGAAATGGTTCTCGATGGTGGGGTAGTACGAGTCGACAAAACGGTCCTCCACAAACCGGACCGTCATGGACGACTTGCCCACGGACCGAGAACCGACAACGGCCACCTTTCGGGCTTTAACCATGGAGATTGGACCGGGTCTGCACGGGAAGGGGAGATGGAGGAAGCAGGAGTCCGGAAGATAGATGATAACGAGAGGACAGAGGCAGCAGAGATTTCCAGGCGATATGGGCGGCACACGCCGGCGGGTAGTGTGAGGAAGCGGTGTCGCGTGCGTTAGCGGGCGGCGGCCGGTAGGGGATGGGGTGATGGTGCGGAGGAGCGGGAGGAGGAGGAGGGGGAGGCCGGGAGGTCGGTTTCGGGGGTGTGCCGATAAGAGAGGTGTTGATGCTGGGGAGGGACCACGCCGCTCCAGGGTTGGTGCCGGCGCTGCAGACACTGAGGATGACCTGAGTGTCCGATGCACGGCGTGCAGGGCGGGGCACGCGGGCGACGGATGCTGCATGGGGTCACGTGACGCTCGTCACGTGCCATTGTCCCGACACTCCCAGTGCCCCAGGAACACCCGCTGCCTGCCGACAGAACCTCGCCCGCCAACGAACCGCGACGTCCTCATCCGTTCCGACGCTTTTATCGGCCCCAGCACAAGAATAGGCGATTGTTGATCCCGATTGTCGGCGCAATTGTTCCGGACACAATCGCTATTGCAGCCACCATGTGCGCATATGCATGTCAGACAAGACCGGCGGAACAATTGACACCTGACAATTGGCGAGGGCTTTGAGGGAGGCGGCAGCAGAGGGGTAGAGTTGGAGTTGACAAGCACAGGACAATTGGGGGGTTGGAAGAGCATGGCCTTGAAGACGACGACGGCCAAGAGGAAGAGAAGGAGAGGAGGAGGAGGAGGAGTTGGTGCCGCTTGCTTCTGTTGGCATTGTGCGAGTGCGTGTGCTTTTGGTTTTTGGACCGGCGGAGGTCCGTAGGGTGCGTGTGCTTGTGCTTGTGGCAACCTGATCACGCAGACACAAGAGCCGAAAGTTGCCATAGCAATGGCTATTGTTCGGTGCAGACACCACGCCATAGTCAGGCACTACAAAGTGATGGAGAGGGAAGCCAGGAATGGAGACAAAGGGTCACGTGCGGAGGCGCACGTGCCGCGGACGTCAGGAGCAGGCACCCGGTATGTATTAGGCAGTGATAGTATACAATAAGTGGTGGTGACACATAATAGTACACAGGGTCGGTGGCCGGACGGGCCCACAAGACCCATTATAATACGATTGTCAATAAGGATGAACTGAACGATGCATGGGCGGCGTCTATTTGATGAGATTGTGGACCGCGACCTTGGCTCCGCCAGGGCTGGTGCCATTGACCGAGGCCGGCGGCGCGGCCGCCGAGTCACCAGACGCAGCGCCGGCGTCAAGGCCGCCGGCGGGCTTTTCCGCGAGGGCGTGGTGGTTGTTATGTTGGGGATGGCGGTTGTTGGACTCATCGTGGTCATTGTGGTCGTCATTGTCGTGGTCGTGGTCGTGGTCATCATCTTCGCCGTCAGGATGCAAATCAAGACTGGTGTCTCTTCTCTTTTTGTTGCCGAGGCCGTTGATCTTCTCGTACCCGAGGCACACCTTCTTGGACCGCTCGCAGTTGAAGCAGCTGGGCTTGCGCTCGTCACACTTGATGCGCCGCTTGCGGCACGTAAGACACCCTGTTCTCGTTCTGCGCTTGATGATGCGACGCTTGTTGATCAACGCGTTGTTTTCCTCGTACATGCCCTGCGGCATGCGGACGCCCACCATGGCCATGCCCTTGTCCATCTGTGACATCATCCGAGGAGGCATAGCTGGATAGTAGTAGCCGGGCTGTGGTCCGCCTGCGCTGGGGCCTGCGGGGTGTCCGGCGGCCCCTGGCACCTGTCCGGGGGGAAGCTGGTACATGTAGGGCTGATGCAAGTGTTGGGCGTGGAGCATGTCGCCCTGCTGGTACATGGGGGCCACGGGGTAGTAGTAGGGATATGCCGAAGGGGGGTTCATCTCATGGCCGGAGGGTGGCTGCGGCGCGTGGACATGGGCATGCTGTTGATGCTGTTGGTGCTGTTGGTGCTGCTGGTGCTGGGGGAGCAGTTGGGCCAGGGGCGGCTGGGGGAGCGGCTGGGGGAGTGGTTGCGGGTACTCGGGATAGTGGTAGGGTCCCGAGGAGGCGGTGGTGGGAGAGGTGCCTTGGCTCTGGCTGCGCTGGGGGTACTGGGGGACTGGCGGGAGGTTGGTGGCCGAGGCAATGGCGGCGGCCTGTGGGTTCTTGGACGAGGGCGAGGTGTTGACGGTGGGAAACAGCGCGGAAGAGGGCTCGCGCGAGAGCGGGTCGATCAGCGAAGACGTGGACATGCGCTGGTTCAACTGGTAGTTGGACGGCGAGAGGCCGGTGGGGTGCTGGTGGGCCTGGCTGAAGTAGTCGGGCTGGGCAGGAGGGGCGTGGATGGCATTGGAGGATGTGGATGTGTTGGTGGCGGTGGAGGCGGGAGGCGGCACTGGCCAGGAGGTGGACGAGGAGGTGGAGGTGGTGGTGGCGGCAGTGGAGGAGGAGGCATTGACGGCGGAGGACGCGATGGAGGAGGACGAGGCATGGCCGGACGCGGCCAGGTGGTACGGCGAGGCCTGGTTATACACGATGGAGGGCTCGGTGAGGCGGCGGAGGGGAGGTGGCGCCGTGGGCGGGTTGGAGGTGGAGGCTCGCGAGGAGCTGGAGTAGAGCTTGTTGGAGAAGGACGAGGACGACAGGATGCGCGGTATGGTGGAAGGCAGGCGGGGCGACGCCAGGTCGGGGGCGGCCTGGGGGAGGGCGCCGTTGGGCGAGGGGTCCTTGGAGGTGTTGATGATCAATTCCGACACTGAGGGAAGTTGGGTCATTATTGGCAGCAGAGGCAACACATAGGGGGGGCCAGGCCGGCAGGAGGAGGAGGGAGGAGGAGGGGGGTGGAGGAGGTGGACGGAGCGTGGAGGAGCAGGACAGACACGACAGACACGACACGGCACGGCACTGGACAGGGGATGGCAGGAGTAGGAGGCGGAGGAGGAGGGAGTAGAAGAAGAAGAAGAACAGTAGAGCCAAACAATTTCCAGGACGTTTCAAATGGATCGGGAAAGATGAATATATATCTAAATGGTAAGCGCCCCGACAGCATGCCGGGCGCGACATTACTAACCACCGACAGCTGGTTAAACTTGTTCTTTAGCTTCTGTTACTTTGGGTCTATTGTTGGCTTTGTGGACATTTTCTAGATTAGAGGAATATTTTTTGCCCGCACCCACAGCATTTTACATATTTCCAGGAGAGCTCAGGTGAGAAACGGGGATCTAACTAGCGGAGCGGACCGAGGCGACCGACCGCGAAACCGAGGAAGCGGTGTAGAGGGGCAGGGGCGGAGGACGGCGAGGAGGAGGGCACGCACGCAGTCTGCGGTGTCGCCACAGGCCGTGGCCACGGCCTGCTGGTCCCGGTCCCGTCCTGCACCCAGCGCCTGCCAGACTGGCAATGTAGCTGACGCTGGTGCAGATGTGGATGTCCTGCTCGCAAATATTTTCTGCGCACGCAGCTACGACTATGGGCACTGGCATGCACATCAGCCCCACCATATCTGATATCGCGCAGCCAGGGGGTTTAGTGCCATGTGCGCAAACATTTCAATTCTATCCGAAACTTAATATTGTCATTCGGTGGTTGCAGGCACGGGGGACCGGCGTGAGTGGAGGCCGAAGTGGGCATGGCCGTGGGCGTGGGGGACCCCTCGAGCGGACGGGGCCGGCGGCGGCGCCGACGGCGGCGAAGGCCGGAGACCGGCGTGTTTCCCCTTCGGGCGGGTCCCCCACGCGATCCTCCGGGGCCCCTCGCAGTCGCAAGTCCTCGTTCCCCCTCACTGGTGCTGCACAAGAGGACAATGCCCTGCCATAACCCTTTTCTGCTAATTGTCTTCTAGATTGGTTGCGCTTATTCTGTTAGCCTTGCCATGGCTGATCTTTTGTTGGTTAGGAGACCGTGCATGTGCATGCGCACCTACACGGGTAAAGTTTCCTGCAAGGATCGGTAAATAATAAATAGCTTTTCTCACCGGTCCCCCAACCTAACCTGGTTTCGCCGATATGTGGTTAGCTGGGTCGGATGAGCCAAGACTAAGTTTGGATCTTGCGTCCCTGATTACAAAATTGGCCGGATTGTCTCAACAATACGAACACGCTGTTGGGGGCGGTTCGGGGCCCCCGGCGCCTGGCCTATATCCGCACTGGCCCAAGCTCCCCCACCCTTCAACCGACCCACCAGCCGAGCGCCGGGCTGGCGGGGGCCTAACCCCAGGGTTTAGCTTTTAGTACGGTGCAGCTGGACTAACCGAATGCGCCCGGCTGCCTCCTCAGGTGCAGCGTGCATCGCCGCAGGAGTTTAAGTTAATCTTTTCTGCGGTCACGGGTGGTGATGACAGAATAATCTTCCATCTTGGCTAAACCTTAGTAGGCGGTTTTTTTTGCGTTGGGGGGCGCTCTTTACAGGCACATTCTTCCTGGCGAGGCCGGTGCTCGCGGGCGGCAGCCCGGGCGCCGCGACAGAGGGCTGACACCATCACGGACTTAGGGCCCTGGCAATGCCGCGGATGGCCCTGGCACTCGCGGCAACTATAAGAGCAGGTGCGGACTACTGAGAAACGCAGAACACTCCGTTAAGGTTGGCGGTGTCAGGTTCAGGTAGTGTCATGCCATCCAGCGGTGTGCGCTTGTGGGCAGTTGCAGCAGCATTTGTGACGGGTGGAAATTGTGCAGCAAGCATGCCCCCAACTCAGCGGTGGTTCCACTTGGGGCAGCGGATATTTTAACGTAGTTGCCTGTGGCACACTGTATGCACCTGCGCTGCATGCCTCCATTGACCAGACAGACACCAGAGAACGAGCGCCAGCAATGGCCCTGTTCGCTGGACCGGCGGTGTTTCAGGTTCCGATTCCGTTGGACACGGGCGTTGACCCCAAGATTATTTTGGTCCTGTCAGGGAGATTTCAATCCCCGTAGAACATCGGATTTAGCCGGGTGCTGGCGCTCCTTGCTCGCCAGTAGGTTGATTGTGTCATGCGTCAGAGGTGCGTTCCGCCTGTCTCAAGGCGACAATCGAAGGTTGGGGCACCTGCTTGGGGCCACCGGTTCTGCAATAGGAAATTACTGTGCATCGACATATTATGGACGGCGCTGCATGACGGCCTTGCTGCAGGCGCATGGGATCTACTGTCTGGGTGTCTGCCTGGGTCGGTCCTGCTGTTTGTTTGATTGTCTGGCTGTTTCAGATTGTGCTTTTGTTTCTGCTTCGGGGTCTGACGGCCTTGTTATCGACGGGGGGACAGCTTAGCGATCGGCTGGCTCCCCTGCCACGATATTGTTCTGGGTTCCTGCTATTGTTGGCTGCGTGTGTCCAGTTTCTTTTGCTTTCTCTGTAAACGCATTCCCCTCAGTGAAATTAGCCTATAGCTTAAATCCCACCTGCTCCTCCTCCTGCTCCTCTTCCATCTCCACCACGCACCACGCACTATGCGACATGTTCCTCTGCTACGATCCGCACGGTGCACCTTGCACCACGCACCATGCACCTCATAGCAGATACACGCATACCTTGATCGATCCCAGACACACGGCCCTCCCCACTTTTCTCTCCCTCCCTAACCGCCAAACTGCTCGTAACTTGTGTGGCGAACGCCGACGCATTCTCCGGAGCCAGGCCAGGCTCGCCTGGGGCGCTAATCGCCGAGCGAGGTCCAACATATTGCCGAGTCCAGATTTCGCGATTTGGCAAGACTCGGCTGCGTGCGTTGGGAGCGTGCCGCCCTGGGTCTACTACTGCAAAGCGCCGAGTACACTATGCGCATAACACATCTGGTGGCTTCCACGGTGCCGCTACTGGTGTGCGTGGTGCATTCTAGGCACATGACGCATGTGCACGGCAGTTCTCTCCCCTCTCTCTCTGTCTCTTTGTCTGTCTGTCTGTCTGTCTGTCTGTCTGTCTGTTTCTCTTCCCGATCTGTACCTCTCACCTGCTCTCTCTTCTCGCCTGCCTCCGGACATGACACCAAATTAAACTTACCATTTAACCCCCCGCGCGTTTTGTTCCCCTTTAGACATATTCCTCTCCTGGCCGGTATTGTCTTGTCTTGTCCAGTGGAGCAATTGGGGCCGTCCCAGAAGAGAACAGTCAGTTTCCACCCCAAGCTCAAAATGCCACCGCTGCCCCAGTGCGAAAGCCCGGCCCTCGCTTGTGCAGCCATGTCATGCAAAGCATGCAAGCGCAGCCTCTGCTTCGGGCGAGGGGCCATGTATCCTGCACCAACATGAGCACGCACGCCTCGAGACAATTAGTCGATACATCGGCGGAGGCATAAGATACGTTTTTGGGGCCGAATCGGACACACTTCTGTCCAGGTACCCGTGGCCCTCCCTCTCTCGGTAAGAGTGGAACAATCCCTCGTTTGTAAACGGGGCGACGGATTTGTTTCGTTGCATCCGGGTTCGATGCCGGATCAGGCACGAGCCGGCCGCCACACTGTCGTCAACTCATGCCACCCACAGCCACCCAGGCTCGCTACTCCTACAGCCTCGTAAGCTGGGATGAGACAACCGGGTCGACTTGATGACAACATGACACCGAATCTAGGGTCGGGATATTATTTGCTTGCCTGTGATATTTTCTCTGGAGGGGCCCAGCTCGTAATTAGGTTATTTCCGCACGGGCCCTGCAAGTATCAATCGCTGCGCATACTGCGCGAGCACTAGGTGCTGGTGTGCGTTGGCCACATAATTTAGTTTGGATTGCCGACTTTGGCCAGATTGCGTGAGGTGGTGGGGACGGCTGCCGGCCCCTGTATCGTCGTCGTCGTCGTCGTCTGCTGATAGTGGTTAGTTAGCGTGGCATGCATGCCAGCCTGTTTACGTATGCGTCTGTTCGCATGCAGCTGTTCCCGTGCGCCTACTCCTACTGACATTTCACGGCCTTCGCTAACATTTCTCGCTGTGGTGCAGGGTGTGTCGTTCGCGTGCGTTAGCCTATTTTCTGTCGCTAACTGTGGCGATTAAGTTAAGGTTTTCTAATCGAATGTAAGGTCTCCTGGGGCGACCAGAAGAATATCCGGCGATTGCGCCGTTTGGGGAACTATTCTCCAGTAGGACTCCCGGCCCGTCGCTGCACCCTGCGCAATATCAGATAAGCTTTCAACGTCTGCACCGTCGCCAATGCGGTGCACCCTGTGCGTTTTGCCTTCTTCGCGTGGACCAAGAAATATCCTCCTCGCCTGTGTTCATACGAGCCGCTGGGATCATATATCACGTGATCCGTCACGTGCACACATTGCTGAATCAGCGCTTATGTAACAAGGCTCTTCCCAATTTTTCACGATGAGATGCCCTTATCAACTACCACCATGTCTGACAGCGAACAGGAGTACGATATTGCTCAGTCGCTCGCCTTGGCCAATGACTCGGCCAGCGACTACTCCTCTGACTCGGAAAACGAAGAGATCCAGGACGTCATCTCCTCAGATGACGAAGAACAAGACAAGAAGGCCCAACCTCCTGCCAAGAAGAAGAAGGCCAACTCCGGTGCTGCTGTGGATATCAGTGCATTCCCATCATTGGAATTGTCCGACGATGAGGACGAGGCCTCTTCCAAGCAAGAATCCAAGGAGTTGACCGCATATTTTGCATCCAACAACCCACAAGCCAAGAAGGCCAAACCCGGATCGTTCGCCTCCTTCGGCTTCTCCAAGTTCCTCCTCACCAACATCTCCAAGAAGGGTTATCGCCAGCCAACCCCAATCCAGCGTAAGACCATTCCTTTGATCATGGAAAACAGAGATGTCGTGGGTATGGCCAGAACCGGTTCTGGTAAGACAGCTGCATTCACCTTGCCCGTGGTGGAAAAATTGAAGGCCCACAGTGCCCGTGTGGGTGTTAGAGCAGTGATTTTGTCGCCCTCCAGAGAATTGGCCTTGCAGACCTTCAAGCAGGTCAAGGAATTCAGCAGAGGCACCGACCTCAGATCCATCGTTTTAATCGGTGGTGAGTCGCTCGAAGAACAGTTCTCCTCCGTTATGTCCAACCCTGACATTATCGTGGCTACCCCCGGTAGATTTTTGCACTTGCAAGTGGAAATGAGATTGGACCTCAAGACCGTGGAATATATTGTTTTTGATGAAGCAGACCGTTTGTTTGAAATGGGTTTTGCCGAGCAATTGAACGAGTTATTGGCTGCGTTGCCTCCACAGAGACAGTCCTTGTTGTTTTCTGCCACTTTGCCCCGCTCTTTGGTGGATTTTGCCAAGGCTGGCTTGACGTCTCCAGTTCTTGTGAGACTTGATGCCGAAACCAAGGTGTCAGACCAGTTACAAATGGCGTTTTTCACCTCTAAGAAGAACGAAAAGGAAGCGAACTTGTTGTTTGTGCTTCAGGAAGTCATTAAGATGCCTTTGGGTACTCCCGAACAGCTCAAAAAGCTCAAGGATATGGAAAAGAGAAGTAACGACGAAGACGAGGAAAATGAAAGAGAACAGGAAGAAGCGAAGGGAAAAGGAAAACGTTTCCGTTTCAAAAAGGAGCGTTTGCCCCCTGCCAACGTTCTTCCATCCGAAAAGTCTACCATTATCTTTGTTCCTACTAAACATCATGTCGAATATATCACTACGTTATTGAAAGACGCTGGCTATTTGGTGTCTTTTATTTACGGTACCCTTGACCAGCATGCCAGAAAGAACCAGCTCTATCAGTTCCGTATTGGTGCCACCTCTATTTTGGTCGTTACCGACGTTGCAGCCCGTGGTATCGATATTCCTGTTTTGGCCAACGTTATCAATTTCTCTTTGCCTGCTTCATCCAAAATTTTCATCCACAGAGTCGGTAGAACAGCTAGAGCTGGTAATACCGGTTGGGCCTACTCCATAGTCAACGAAAAGGAATTGCCTTACTTGCTTGATCTCGAACTCTTTTTGGGAAAGAAGGTTCTTTTGACTTCAATGCACGAGGAAAAGGTCAGAATCATGAAGGAGAAGCTGAGAGACTCGTTTGTGGAACCAAAGGTGTCGTATATCGACCGTTTAGTGGTGGGTGCTGCTCCTAGAGTGGAGCTTGAAACTTTCCAAGAATTGTACGAGAATTTACTCCGTAATGACTACGATCTTACAGTGATTAAGGAAGTTTCGATCAAGGCTGAAAAGTTATTCTACCGTACTAGACAAGGTGCTTCTCAAGAATCGTTAAAACGTTATAAGGAAATCATGGAAACCGGTTCTTGGGATGACCAGCACTTGCTCTTTGGCCCCAATCTCGAGAAAGAAAAGGAAAGATTCCTCGAAAAGCTCAACCAAAGATACT
This sequence comes from Suhomyces coccinellae, assembly GCA_030565345.1. Classification (NCBI taxonomy): domain Eukaryota; kingdom Fungi; phylum Ascomycota; class Pichiomycetes; order Serinales; family Debaryomycetaceae; genus Suhomyces; species Suhomyces coccinellae. Next base: position 197,313 of record JAJMBP010000016.1, on the reverse strand, counting down.
CCAAAGAAACTGTGTTTGAATTCAACAAGAAGGGTAACGACAGAGACGAAAATAGCATGGTGGACTTCATGAACAAGAGAAGAAAGCAAATTGCGCCCATTCAAAGAAGAGCTAAAGAGAGAAGAGAGCTTTTGGAGAAGGAAAGATTGGCTGGTTTGACTCACGGTATCGAAGATGAGATTTTCAAGAACGAAACCGGAGAACTTGGATACACAGCTGTGGTCAATGAGAATGAAATCAAGGACGCTTTCGAAGATGCAGATGAGGTCTATGAAAAGAAGAAGAAGGAAAGAAAATCGTATAGAGATCCTAATTTCTTCTTGAGTCATTATGCCCCCGCCTCGTCCATCCAAGATCAGCAATTATCCATTACATCCTCGTTTGCTAACGATGCTTCTGCCGCTACTTTTGATTTGCAAAATGACGAAAAGGCAAAGAACCAAGTCATGCAATGGGACAACAAGAAGGGTAAATATATCAACTCCCAATCCACTGACAAGAAGTACATTATTGGAGAAAGTGGTGCCAAAATCCCTGCTACATACAGATCTGGAAGATTTGATGAATGGAGAAAGCAGAGAAACCTCCAACCTGCCAAGAACGGTGCCTTAGAGTCTACTCAGAATACCACCAACGATAAGAGGTTCAAACACAAGCGTTCTGATGCTCCTAAATTGCCAGACAAGTTCCGTGATGATTTCCACAAGCAGAAGAAGAAGGTGGAAAAGGCTATGGAATCTGGTGTTAGAGTCAAAGGTTACAACAAGCCCGGACAACAGCAAGAAATCAGAACCACCGAACAGATCAGAAAGAGTAGAGCTGCCAAGGACAAGAGAAGAGAGAAAAATGGTAGACCCAGTAAGAAGAGAAGATGAAATATTTCATGTGTATAGCATCAGCATAATGTTAATAGAGAAATGGCATAAATTCACGAGCTTACAATGCGTAGAGGAACTAGGAACATTGCTGATGGAGATCATCATTTGCACGGACTAAATAACTGAGCGCCGTTTTGGTTTATTGAAATTTTGGATCGGCTCCATGTTACATGAGTTCAAATGAAATTATCATTAAGTATATAAAAACAACGTTGGAAAAATTCAATAGATTCACTTAATTCAACGGATATAACTTCCAACAATATAGCTAGACATTAGCCATGATGGCACGAAAATTTGATTAAAAGTAGTAAATAGCACAACCTGGATTCCTCTTATAGAAGTAGTAGATTTCAATCATCAATAAATCATAATAATTAATATTTAGCAGAAGGAACTATTGAGGAGTCACAGCGACCAAAACCCATATTTCATTAGTGTCCTTGGTTAAATAATTATATCATTGCCCCAAGTGTGTATAGTTGCCGAAATATTCAAAACTTCAGCAGCACCGTAGACATTTGAGTAAATGATATTAGAAGTTTGCTTTAAAAAGGCCAGTATTAGCCTTAAACAATACTCCTTGTCCACATAGGACTCATTAAACTATAACTAAAGTACCCTAGATAGCTTAATACTTGTGAAATATGATTATAGACAAGTGATCTTCCCCTAACTATTTCTTACTGTGAATGGGCTATTAGTAAAAGAAGCCTGAAAGAGTCTCCCTTCCTGGCTAATGCTCTGAGATTCACAATGCTAGTTCTTCTATAAGTTGACCTATACCTGGTGTGTGATAACCTGATCACTGACGATCGCCTCCTCTGCCTCCATTGCCTCCACCCCTACTATATGGATGGTATCCCCTGTCTCTTCTGTCTCTGTCTCTTCTTCTTCTTCTGCCACCACCACCACCTCCTCCAGAAGGTCCAGAAGGAGGTGCTCTTCTGGGGCCCTTTGGCATATTATTTCTTCTGCCGTCTCTGTGAGGGTTGTCATTTCCGTCTCTACCGTCTCTGTCTCTTCCATCCCTACCGTCTCTTCCTCCATTTCTTCCTCCATTAGCCCCACTAGGACCACGTGGAATATTGGATTGTCTGGATTCATGGATACCATCGGAGATATGATCACGTCCCTTTCTGTCATCTGAGCCCTGTTGCTGAGGATTCAAAGGTTGTTCATGTTGCTCACCACCTTGTTGATCACCACCTTCACCACCTGGTTGTTGGCCTTGTGCCATTTGCTGTTGGTACATGTACCATTGTTGCATTCTTTGCCAGTACTCTTGCATCATCTCGGGGTTCATGTTCATTGCTTGGCCGTAAGCAGCCATTTGCTGCTGTTGAGGGTTGATTTGGCCATATGGATTGTAGGCTGCGGCAGCATAGTTATTATATTGATTCTGAGGTTGACTCTGTTGTTGGTTCTGTTGGTGTTGGCCCCTTGGCTCGGCCCTCTTAACTTCCATTGCCTTTCCCTTCAAGGTCAAGTACTTGTTGACAGTGACTCTATCAACAGCATCGGGAGAATCGTAGGTGATGAAACCAAAACCTCTGGATCTTCCTGTGTCTTTGTCAATCATCAATTGAGCGTCAATAATGCTACCGAACTGGGAGAAGAAGTCGTTGAATTCTTTTTCGTTGACCATTGGATCGATACCTCCAACAAAGATCTTTCCGACCTTGTCTTGTTCTTCTCTGGCAATTGCTCTTTTGGGGTCAATTAATTTACCATCCAAAATATGGTCGGTTTTGATGACTTCGTCCACGGATTTAGGGTCCTTGAATGTCAAGAAACCAAAACCACGCGATTTTCCGGTGTTGGAGTCTCTCATGATGGTGTAATCAAGCACCTCACCGTATTTCGAGAAGTACGAGACCAATCCTTCCTCACTGGTATCCCAGTTCAAACCACCAATGAACATCTTTCCGCTTTCTCTGCCGACATTGGAGGGTTGGTGCATCACCTGTGGAGGTGGAGGTGGAGGGTTTTGTTGGAATTGACCACCGTAGTTGCCTTGGTCACCCTGTTGGAATTGGGGGGCTCCATATTGCGAGTTTGTGGCCGAGCTTTGAGCTGAAGGACCACCAAAAGAGTCCCCCGAGGACGTGTACGGATTGCTGTCACCCTGAGAGGTGCTTTCGGACTGATTGCCGCCATTTACGCCCTGGTTGGGCTGAACCGAGTCTGTTTGGCCAGTGTAGTTTTGATCATTGCTAGCTTGGGCATCTGAGACGCTAGGACCGGCGTTTGTTCCGGTAGATGTGCTATTCTGGGTGCTGCTGGCTTCATTCTGCAGTTCTGGCGCCGAATTGGTCTCGGGCTGCTTGTTTTCTTCCGTCTTTTCAGTCTTGGATGTATCTTCAGGTTCGTCAGCACTGGCGGTTAGAATGGTCCAAATTTCGCGGGAAAAAGCTCCATACGTACTAAATGTCCTCAAAGAGGGCCTCGTCGTCGTCAAAGGTAGACATGGCTAAGATCTGATGCTTAACGTTCAATGTCGTCTTTGCTTATTGTCGCTTATGTGTCGTTCGAGATGTAGAGAACGAAGGGGTTACCCGGCGCGCGAAATAGAAGTAGAAACAGAAGAGGTAGAGATGGGACGTTACTTCGGTAAGGGTTGTGGATAGGGCATTGAAACCGCTTTCAATGGACTGTGCCCAGTTGGGCGATCATTTTAGTACAACTTTGGCTTCCTGGACTATCCTGGGGGCTGCCCAAGACCGGTTTGGATATGTATGATTATATAATTCATGACTAAGCGCACTCCATAAGCTTCTGGTTCTTAAACATAGAGGTCTAGCCCTGCCGTTCTGGCACAAAAGTTATCGTCCTGGATTGATGTTTCCATTCAGACATCTTGGCCCTTTTTGTCGAAATTTATTTGCTAAAAATACCCGCAAAAAATTTAAGAAAAGGCCAGCCCAATTGTAGACAAAGGTAAGGGCTACAAGCTTTTGAGTTTAGTTTAGACTGGCGTGGCAGTTAAGATGTAAAGGTGAATTGTGTATCTACATATTTGCATATACGGAGTATGTGGAAAAAACCTAAGCCTTTCCTGTCGAGAACAGATTCCAAATTGAATTATATTGACCCTTCTAGAATTATAAGGTCAATGGCTTGGAAATAAAATATACCACCATATTTTCTGTTGCTTGAAGTATGGATTTTACATCAAGCTCAACAAAATGTCGTTTGGAGCCTGTTGTGCCAAGCGCATCCGGTGTGCCCGTACAAGAATAAGCAAATTTTGGAATGAAAGTCCGAGTTGTGTACCCTGATCTTCCGAGGTCTTCAAAAATGTATTCGAAGTGACGAAAGTTGGACTTGCAGAATCGACATAGTGACATATTAGCCTGAGAAATGCGGTTGTCCAAGAAAGTCCATGGATTCCGCAATCGGTTAATGGCATACTAATTTCACCTTATATATTTTCATTTGTAATTCGTTTGGAACAATCCCTCGCGATTGTTAATTCTATGCAATATTGTATTCCAGGTTATTTTATAGATGAGATTGAGCTGCTTGTAGATTTTAACACGATAGGGTTTTGGGTAACTATTTTCGATCAAACTTCTTTCAAACCCAAGATTATTGTAGTTTGAACAAATGATTTATTGTTTGTGTTGAAGTGAAAAAAAAATCTCTTCCAGGGTAATTGGAATTTAGTTCGCTGGGCCCACCCTGAGTTCCAGCTTTCTTTCGTTCCGATTTGTGTCGTATTTCGTGGCGGAACGACGGTAAAATAAAACCTCCTTTGTTCGGTAATAATTGGACCGTCCGCTTCCGTCCGTCAGTGCCTAAATCCGCAATTCGAGCCCTTGCGTTGCACACCTGCATTCATCGTGTTGACTGGACCCTACAATTGTTACTATGCGCCAACACTCTCATTTGTTTACTTGTAGGGCCCGTTTACACCGTAATTCCGCTTTTCTCCGTAGAATCACTTCAACTGTAAAATTAACGAAAAAGCCAAATTGACATGATTTGACATCCTGGTAAATTTGGGATGGTCCGCTCGTTTGTTTTCTCCTGTATTTCTTTCCGCAGTCCCAACTTCGGCCTCGCTTCCCCCATTTTCCACACTCACCTTTTGGTGCATTCTCAAAAGCCTGCGCATAGTAAAATTATTCAAAGTCCATCTCATCACCATGAAGGACTACTTGATATACTTTGCCCAGGCGTACCCCAACTTCCGGAGGGCTGAGATCGAGTCTCTTGCCGACTTGCACCATGTGGCCATCGATATGGCCCATCATGACGAGAAAAATCCGTTCATTATTGTCCAATTAGAGAGCGATGAGCAGGCTCGCAAGATCATGGAGAGGTCTGTGCTAGGAAGAGGCGTCTACGAGCTTTGGGGGCAAGGTGTCGACTTGGAAGCGTTGCACCAGGACGTGCAGCAGCGTTCGGCCTCCAAATTTGAAGAATACAAAACGGTATCGTTCAAATTCGATTTCGTGGGGTACATGGGTTCTCGTTCTAATAAAGAGAAGTACGCCATGATCGAGTCATTTTCGTACTTGGCATTCGAGGGACCCATCCGGATGAAGAATCCCGATGAGATATTCACTGTCATCGAGGAGTATCAGGTTTCAGGCACAGAAAAGGCCATAACTCCAGAAAGAATGTGGTTTGGAAGACAGGTCCAATTGAGTGCTAGAACCACCAACATCTTGGACAAGTACGACTTGAGACGTCGGAAATACATTGGAACCACGTCGTTTGACGCCGAGCTCTCGCTAGTCAGCTGCAATATTGCCCAGGTGGACCAGGGTCAATTTGTTTACGATCCTTTTGCAGGAACTGGCTCTTTCTTGGTGGCTGCGGCAAACTATGGAGGAATCCCAATTGGTTCTGACATTGACATCAGAACACTCAAGGGAAAAAGCGAACAATGTAATATAAGGGCCAATTTCCGCCAATACGGCACGTCCATGCAATTCGTCGATGTATTGACTATGGACTTCACCAATAATGCATTGAGATCTAGTCTTGGAATTGATACCATAGTGTGTGACCCTCCCTACGGAGTGAGAGAGGGACTCAAAGTATGTGGTGCCAAGGATCCTGAAAAGGCAGCAGGTCGTGAAAACGTGGTCATTGATGGTGAAAAGGCTCATTTGAGAAGAGACTTTATTCAGCCCAAAAAGCCCTACCAATTATCTAGTCTTTTGGATGATTTATTGCTATTCGCGGCCAATAGACTTCCAGTGGGAGGTAGATTGGCATTCTGGATGCCCACAGCCAATGACGACTTTCAAATTAACCTTATTCCCCAGCATTCTCAACTTGAACTTCTCTACAACTTGGAGCAAGAATTCAACAAATGGTCTAGAAGACTACTTGTTTATGTCAAGAGGGACGAGTCTTACAAGGGCGAGACCACAAATGGCTTGAAAGAGCATGGCATCAAGCACTTCAGAGACAGATACTTCAATGGGTTCAGTGATAAAAGTAGATATATCTAAATGGAATTAACAATAGAGCAAGAGGTACCTAGTAGAAATTTGTATTGTGATCCGAAGAACTGACTGCAATAGACTCTAATTTGCATCCCCAACAATAGGACTTTGCCAGAAGAACACTTGACGAAATTCTTCTGTAAAATTTACAAATATTTTAAATGCTTAGCAGGTGCTTTTTCAGTCGTGGTTTCTATTATTCAGAAAAGCACCGACCGGTGCAAATTACCTAATTGGAAGATACCCCTATGAACATTGTAGGGCATTAATAGTAGAAGTAGAGTATCGGTGTAAATGCTCAATTGGAAGATATATTGTGTACAGAGTAATTTCAAGCAGAAATTGGGCTTATTGCTTTAACCTTTCACCAATATATCCCTACATCATGTCTTCTGAATAAACAGGACTATCACGAATTTGTAATCGCAATTATCATCATAAATATCCTGGCCAATATCATGGTAATTTATCTGTATCAACACTATTTGGAAGCAATTGACAGACACAACTATCCCCATTCTTAAGCCTTGATTTCCTGCTACACCAATTGATACTGACTGCCCGATTTCACTCAATTGCACCCATAACTGCATTAGGGCCCAACAACTGCGCTCCACCCCGGTTCTTGGAATTGCTCCTATTTTCCTATTTGCTCGCCCTATTCATATGCACCCTAGACACAATGCTCAATATATGCGATTCCATGGCCCCATTCCCCCTGCTCCCTGCACCGTTTGCCCCCTACTAAGCCCAGCTACCTGGATAATCTGCCGTTCGGAGCGTTTTGCACCTTTTGTGCTTCTTCGGGGGGTGTTTTAGGCGCATATCGCGTCACTTTACCAAGGGGACCATGCGTCTATATGGCATAATTTCTTGAGCGTTTTGCACCCAATGCGCTTATCTGTCGCTAATATCACCACCGTTGGGACTTTCCAGGAGGCGACTCCAAATATGCAGCAACGGGAACCACGGCATAGTGGGCAAAGAAGTATAAAAGGACCGCCAGATCCGTCCTTCCGTGCTCCACAGCTTGCCAATTGCACCCAATTGCTTCTTCCACCATGACTCCACCTACCATGATCCAGACTCCTGCCGAGACCGAATTCAAGTTCCGCAAGCTCGATGCCCCTGCCGTCAGCATGACCTCGGACCAGGATAATGCCACCATCCGCTTTGCTGACTGGGACAAGTTCGCCTTTGCCCCAATCAGAGAAAGCACTGTGTCCAGAGCCATGACCAGAAGATACTTCGCTGATTTGGACAAGTACACCGAGTCGGACGTCGTCATCGTTGGAGCAGGCTCCGCCGGCTTGTCGGCTGCGTACGTGTTGGCCAAGAACAGACCCGAATTGAAGATTGCCATCATCGAGGCCCTGGTTTCGCCTGGTGGAGGCTGCTGGCTTGGAGGCCAGCTCTTCCTGGCCATGGTTTTGAGAAAACCAGCCCAATTGTTCTTGGACGAGTTGGAGATCGCCTACGACGACGAGGGCGACTATGTGGTGGTGAAGCACGCCGCGTTGTTCATGTCCACTTTGTTGTCCAAGGTATTGCAGTTCCCCAACGTCAAGTTGTTCAATGCCACTGCTGTCGAAGACTTGATCACCCGTCGTGATGAGACCACTGGAGAGTTGAGAATTGCCGGTGTGGTCACCAACTGGACCTTGGTGGCTTTGAACCACGACACCCAGTCGTGTATGGACCCCAACACCATCAACTGTAACGTGGTCTTGTCTACCACTGGCCACGACGGCCCCTTTGGTGCCTTCTCAGCAAAGAGACTCGAAGAGTTGGGTAAGGCTCCAAAAGACATCACCAGAGGCTTCCGTGCCCAGCCTCAGCCAGAACCACAACAGGCCAGTGCTGACGGCTTCCAATTAGGTGGAATGAGAGGCCTCGACATGAACAAGGCCGAAGATGCCATTGTGAAGGGCACCAGAGAGGTGGTTCCAGGTTTGGTTATCGCAGGTATGGAATTGGCCGAGGTCGATGGTTCCAACAGAATGGGACCAACTTTCGGTGCCATGGCCCTTTCGGGTGTCAAGGCTGCTGAGTCTGTGTTGAATGCCTTCGATGTCAGAAAGAAGCAGAATGAAACTGGTTATGGATCTAAATAGTTTCGCAGCCAATGATTGTTTTATGAGTGAAAAATTTGAAAAATGTGAAAATGTAGATCGATGTAGGAGCAAGGATTTATTCAATATGAGACAGACATAGGAATCTTGAAGGAAAGCAAATGGTGTGAATCTAAATTCAGAATACCGAGATTCAATGCAAGTAGACGTCCCACTTTTCCTGGCTTTTCCAATTTGAATGAGGTGCCTTATTTTGAAGTCGCAGATTTCAATATGAGAACTATCTCCCTATACTTTTATTTAAAATAAGTCAATTCCCCTACTTTGATTAATATGAGTCAAGTAGTCAGAATGGCGGATAATGTTAGTTGATAGTATTTATTCCTAATACACCTGTTCCAACTTATTTGTTCCTAAAATTATAACATAACCAATACTTAACAATTGTAATCTTGAATTATTCTGTATTGGATAGCTACTATATGTGGACCCCAAAAGAACATTCGAGCTTAAAACAATATTAGGATCTAATCAAACTGTATTTACTATTAGTATAATACCTGACGGGTCATCCAGTTATTGATATTCACTTCCTGTTACTACACTGCTTCCCCTTTGCTTACATAAGCAGCTCGATATATTCTCCAAATTTCAACTACCAAGATTATCACCAACATGGCCGAGTTTCTTAAGTAAGTAGCACAATTACGATAGATCCCCGTCTTGATCTGTATCCAAAGCGCCCTGCTAACATTAGACCCAAAAATACCAATCCAAGAGGCATTCCAGAAGCCCCATTTATAGAAAAGGTGGATCAAGTGGTCAAGGACCATGGACTGGACTTCGAGAGCATCATGAAGATGTTCCAGGACCGTCTTCAGCAATACAAGTACATGGAAGCCTCCAAGAAGCTGCAATTGCAAGATTTGAACGGCAAAATCCCTGATATCGAGAAGAATATCGACATCATCAAGTACATGAAAGAGAAGAAACAGGAGTTGGAAGAACAGGACTCGGACGACGAGGACGACCAGCATATCGTCACCAACTACGAGCTCAACGATACCTTGTATACCAAGGCCAGCATTGACGTGAAGAACTTGGACTCGGTGTGTTTGTGGTTGGGTGCAGACGTGATGTTGGAATACCCATTGGACGAAGCAGTGGACTTGTTGAACGAGAGATTGAAGAAGAACTCCGAGCAGTTGAAGATCGTCAAGGAGGACTTGGTGTTCTTGAAGGAGAACATCACTACTATGGAGGTGAATACCGCCAGACTCTACAATTATGACGTCGAGATGAGAAAGAAAGCCGCCGCCAAGTAAGATGCGCAGCTAGCAGGTCAGAATGCTTGATACTTCTATGTTCGCCTAAATGCACCCAAGAATTGCGACCCCAACGGTCTCACGGGGGTTTCTGCCCGTATTTGTTGTGCCTGGAGTCGGTTTTCATCCAAGATCTCGTCTTCGTCCTCGGCATTTTCGACGGTTTCCGCCTCTGCAGGGGCGTTTTCGGGCACGGCCTGGTACTGACTGTCGAAGCGAGAGGCCACGGCGTGGGTGGTCTGGTTGGTGAACTTGATGGGATTAATAAATAGTTGAAAGACCCACGCGGGGATGAGCCACGTCTTGCTGCCAGGCAAGAGCTCGTGGATGTGTAATTTGCCAATAAAAAGGCCCAGGAGGGCTGGAATGATAGACTTGAAGCCGTGGTTGACAAAAAGGAGGATGTAGATGGCCTGGATGGCAAAGTGGTTGGTGAGAGTGAATTCTGTAGAAGGAGCTGCGGGAGCCGGCTCATTGGAGTCCTGGGGGGTCTGTTCGGTTGAGGAAGGTGCTGCTGGTGGAGTTGTGGGCTTTTTGAGGAGAATCTTGAACTGGTACGAATTGGGGATGTAGCGGCCGTAGCACACGTAGAGGGACGACATGAGGCCGATTGGGCCGGACATCACCTCGTTGAAGATGGTGGTGTGGTAGCTGCCGGGGTTGGCGGTGCGCAAGAACACGGCCTTGAAGAAATAGCCGCCAAAGTACATCACCAACTGGCCAAACGTCATGAAGAGGAAACACACAAGCGCGTTGTAGAGCGCAAACACCACCACTGTGGACAAGTATTTGCGCGATCCGTAGAAGCGCTCCAACGTCTTGTAGTGGAACAACAAGAACATCACCAAAAGGTAGTCCGACTCGTTGACCACGGCCAATTGGTAGGTGATGATTCTCCAGTATTGCGAATACTCGATAATGAAGGGGTCGATGGCGAGCCGCACATAGTGCTTGTATTGGAGAATTGCGAGAGCTAGGGCCACAATGGTAGTGGCGATGCAGAGCAGCCGCGATATGGGGGTGTTGACGAAGCCCCGAATAGGGGTCAACAGAGACATTGGGGGGTGATGGTGGAATATGGAGGTGATTGCCACTTGATAACATGTTTCGGCACGTGATTGTTCTCACGTGCATAACAACGTGACTGCGTGAACGTGACACACCATGTGACTGGCGTTAAATTTAGCAAACCCAGTCACGTGCATTAAGTTCTCCTAGGGCTCGCGCCCTCCATTCGCAATATTCCTGGTTCCCGCACACCCACCGCCCTCTTCTACTTCTCGCAGATTTTTCACTTCAATTCTTTCTCTTAGCACACACCAAGACTAACATGGGTAAAGATCACTTCACCAAGCAACACGCCAGATCCGGTCACAGAGAGGCTCCAAAGTCCGACAACGTCTACTTGAAGTTGTTGGTCAAGTTGTACGCCTTCCTTGCTCGTACGTAACTCATTTCAGGACTGTCAAGAAGACGGACTACACCGGTGTGGCACCACGGCCAGGTCTCTGGCCCCCGGTCTACACACACGGTCTACCCAAATACCATCACAGGTTTCCAGAAGAGTGGTTTTGGGGTCGTCAAGTACGCAGGTTGACGGTGGAGATACCGACACAGAATCTGCAGAAGACACCCTCTAGATACTCTTCAGCGCCCCCGGCGTGGCTCCTTGGCCGGTGATTCGGCAAAGGGAGCAAGAAACCGTTCTGCGAGTGCAGCACCCCGTGTATGTGCGTCTTCTGAGCAGAAACAAGTCCCATACTAACCCCCAGGTCGTACTGAAGCCCCATTCAACAAGGTCATCTTGAGATCTTTGTTCTTGTCCAAGATCAACAAGCCTCCAGTTTCTGTTTCCAGAATCTCCAAGACCTTGAAGCAAAAGGGTGCCGCCTCCAAGACCATCGTTGTTGTTGGTACCGTTACCGACGACAACAGATTGTTGGAGTTCCCTAAGGCTACCGTTGCTGCTTTGAGATTCACTGCTGGTGCCAAGGCTACCATCTTGAAGGCTGGTGGTGAGGCTATCACCTTGGACCAATTGGCCTTGAGAGCTCCAAAGGGTGAGAACACCTTGATCGTCAGAGGTCCAAGAAACGCCAGAGAAGCCGTCAGACACTTCGGTTTCGGTCCACACAAGGGTAAGGCTCCAAGAATCTTGTCCAAGGGTAGAAAGTTCGAGAGAGCTAGAGGTAGAAGAAACTCCAGAGGTTTCAAGGTCTAAACAGCCTCTACATAACGTCTCCTAATTTAATGTATAATATATGAGAGAAATAGGGACTATCCTGATGTAAGTGTAGCTATAGAGACGAGCGGATGATGGTATCTATCGTCTAGTTAATGTGGCTGCTAATTCTAAAGTCGTAGAATTTCTGTTGAAAGCTGCCAAATTGAGCCGGTGGAAGAATCTATGGTATTGAAGTAAGTGGCCAAGATGGGCCATAATATGTAATCTCTTGTAACTAGAGTCGGAGAAGGTTGGTGCAATATTTGTTATTAGACAATAGCTAATATCTACAGGAAATCCTTCAAATTGAAGGCTTATTTGTTTTAACACAGAATTCTGTGATTATCCGTGTATCTGTGATTTGAATGAAATAATAGTGATTTGTTAATTCTACACTAATTCGGACACTAAATCACTTCTATTTTGTCGAAGTTCTAGAACGAGAATTGACTCTAATGAGCCCTGGAAGATTCAGAGACACTTCTCCACTTGACTCAAGGAAGATTTAACTTCAAGGTCGAATTTTGTAGATCAATCTGCTCAAAAGATTTTCAATGGCTCGTTGATTCATGTATATTTTAGCATTCAGGTTTCTCCAGCTCCTAAAATCTCGCCTTCTATCACTAATAGTTAATCCCCATATATTCTTACCAAAAATTCGAGCACGTCTCTTATAGAACCACTACTTTAATGTCTTCCAATAATTTCCCCAAAAAATCCTCAATTAATCACACTCTTCTATTTAGTATCATCTCTTATTTTCCCCAGATTGTAATTTCACACTACAAACTTTAATCCACATAATTACCAGTCTTCATCAGATTAGGATTCCCTAGCTATTCCCAATTCACCCAATTCCCAACTATCAATCTCAACTCATCATATTTCACCCTACAGAGCACGATTTGCTCAGTATTCCCTGTTCATATCTCCAACCTCCATCCTTATCTAATCCAATTTCAGTCGCGTATCTCCATATTCACATCATCTCAAAGTATACAAGCCTAATTGGTACTGAACTACGTCAGAATGGACGTCACATCTCCCTATTCGGGATCCCGTACCACCATTATGGACCTTCCTGAAGAAATCATCCATCTAATCATCAAATACTGTCTTGTGCATTCCCCTGAACCGTCTCCCCCCGATTCTTTCGTGCTTAACCATATCCGTCTAGGCCAGGGATTTTCCGACTTGACGGCTCTTTCTTCAACTTGCACGTATTTCCGGAAACTCCTTGCCCCATTGGTGTTCCAAAGTCTCAGTTTGGTCCGGGAAAACCAGCTCGATGTGGTGTTGGCTTTGCCTAGAAAGATGCAGTACTACTCCGACACCAAGCGTTACTACCGTGAATTCTTTAAGGAAATATTGAATACCAGCTTTGAGGCGTGTTCCCAGGAGGAATTGGCCAAATCAAGCTACAAAACTGCCGTGGTAGGCGACAAGACGTTCCGGTCCAACTATGAAGCGAGTCTCAGCATGAACAATTTCGTCACCTACCTCGAATGCACAAATTCATCCATCAAGGGCGACGATTTGGCGCTTTTTCCCAACATCGAAGTGTTGAAGGTCCTTGATGAAAAGCTAACCCAGCCCATATTGACCTCTGGTCCTTCTATTTCATACGGTCTCGACTATTTGCGATATCTATCTATTCATGCAGCAACTCTAGCAAACAGTCCAGGATTGAAGCAAAAGCTTGCTCAACTTACCAGAATTGACATTCTCTTGGATTTTGATGACATAGACCATCAAGAAATGGCGTCCCTTGAAGGATGTTGGAAAAATTCAAAGCTCCAAGAACTCAACATATTTATTGACAGAAGTCTGTCTATTGCATACGAGGAATTCCTCTCTCTCATTCGAGATATCAGCCGAGAGTGCTCCGACTTCAGGAGTCTCTCCATTCGTCTAGCCCGGAAACAAAGATCATCACATAGGCATCCTTCCAAGGAACAGTGGATTGTCTCCAAAGGAAAGCCCCTAGGCAGCATATATGTGGATATTCTTTCCCAATTTCCAAAATTAAAGCACATTGGCTTGGATATTTCCGTACTCCGACTTTTGGAGTTCTCTGCAGAGTCGAGTATCGACTCCATCGATATTTCACCTGGAATATGTTTGACTATTATCAACATGGCCCTGATCGGAACTCGGTTCGAAACCGATCCCTTACGAGGAATTGTCAAATTTATTCGATCCCTCCACGTATCAGAAATTCGATTTCAGTACGGAGAAGTGGTGGACAATTCACATCTTCAAGCATTGACATTATTGACCAGTCTAGTATCAATGATATGCAGCTCGGACACCTTTTCCAGTTATGACGGTTTAGAAAGAGTTTCTTTGGAACGATGTTGGTCAATGTCCGATGATTCTTTCAGGAGAAGATTCTATACTGCTGATCTTGATGTGTATTCAAAAACAAACCCACATCTACGGAACAAAGTGTCTGCTGTCACTGTGTGGGGAAAGACAAAATTCAATTCTCCAAGGTATAAGGTCAGAGAGACTTTCCGAGTTGTTTATGATTCTAACGAAGCCAGACAAGAATCTCCTCGTCTCAGACCTTCGGATGATGGTACTAACATCTACGGCTCCAGTCTTAATTTTTGGAGTGTTGAAACGTCTTTATCTGAAATCGAACAGTATTCATTGACCCTAATACCTAGCGAGTTATGGAAATGACCCCAAATTTTGGTGTTTTTTTTTTTACTTCAAAATGAACAGGATGTGTGCCATTTCTATCTCCTTGGTGCAGTTTCATACTCAATTCAAGCACAGTATACTTGAGGCATGAAGTGTGGAATTTTCAGGGGAGATTCATAAATGACACACACTGCCCAAATTTGGATGCTTTTTGTCTCCATACAAGCATTAGTCAAACTCAATCTACTTAGAAGGCTGTGAGATATTGGAGCCCTGCTGTTTTGATGATGTCATTCTTAATACTAGCCTTTTCCATCCAACATGAACCCAATTTCGATTATTCTAAATGAATAGGGTTATGCACTGCAACCTCCAAGCCCCCAAAATGGCCTTTAGGCGCAACCGCGTATGGATCAATATGGTCTATGCAGCTAGAAAATTCGATATTAAATCAAAAATCTATCCAAGGATGTCAAATAATAATCAAGCCACGCGGAAGTGACTCTCGTTTACTTGACGTATATGCCGAATTATTTACAGCCGAAAGCACCTGTGAAGCGTTTCGGGAATATCCGGGGCGTCGTGACATACATGATTTGGACATGAGGTGATCAAGGCCGTTGGATAAAATACTTATCCATGTCACAAAGCAACAGATAATAGCTTGGAAATCACGTATGAGTTTAACCTCGGCATATAGTGCACATAGACTGACTTCTATCAAGTATAGAGGCGTAACTGTCTGATGGCCTGAAATCAAAGTGACCACATTCAGCTTTCTCGACTCGTCTATGTATTCCGCTTGCCAATAATCTTTGGAGTCCGGACTTGTGGACCAACTAACTAGAGGTTTAATCTTGTTCTTCTTGGGTTCTACGACACTGTCTCGCTATTAGTTGATGCAACATGGGTCAACCAACACCTGCTATTCTGTAGGGACAACCTCGGTAATGCCAGTTTAATTGAAAAAGTCATCAAATCTCGAAGAATGGATAACACCACCTACATGAATGTATCCATTCCGGGTACCCCTGCAGTGCCTACCGAATGCATATGCATCGGCTCATATCGGTTGATGGTAATATGCGAGTATGGATCGATACCACAATACATGAAGCCCTGGACCTCACCATGCCGGCTGGACAAGTTGATGGAGTTCTGAATAATATTTCTATATTTTTTGATTCTAAGAATCAAAATATGTATCAAGTCAAGTATGTAATGTCTTATTGATGCTAAGTCCGACGAGTTGAGCAGGGCAGAAACTTGGGCCAGTTTGAACTGGAACATCAAACCATTGAGAGGTTAGGGGCTCCAATGGTCGGAACATGACTCCGACTTTCCGACCCCATCTAGTCAGAACTGGGCCACTTTTTGTGGAGGACCTACAAATTTCTAGCTTTACAATGCTGAGTCCAGAAGTTACTGAAAAGTGACACTTTGTATGTTGACTACGTCATTCAATGGCACCCCAATTGGGGCTATCTGTCGAAGGTGCTATGCTTAGATATTGTATGCCATGGCCCTGGTAATTGCAATATTTATTGTAATGTAGAATGTACTAATAGCTTGAAAATTTAATTCAGGTTGTACTAGACTGGCTCAAAATACCAGCATGAATTTCCTTTTCAATGGAACTTCCAATAGCAAA
This sequence comes from Suhomyces coccinellae, assembly GCA_030565345.1. Taxonomy (NCBI): domain Eukaryota; kingdom Fungi; phylum Ascomycota; class Pichiomycetes; order Serinales; family Debaryomycetaceae; genus Suhomyces; species Suhomyces coccinellae. Next base: position 181,049 of record JAJMBP010000016.1, on the reverse strand, counting down.
TAGTAGCTAATTTTGCTAAATGGAGAATCATAAATACTTTACAACTGTGCTTCTGGTGTTTGGAACAAGAATTCAAAATTTAGAGATAGATATTCTTGTCTCCATAGATCAGAGCATACTGATTTACGCCAAAAGTATCTTGTTGGTATAATGTAACAGAACCTTTCCATAACTTCAGAAGAGAGCTCGATAGAAGGATATCAAATATTGATAACAAGAATAAATACAAAATATAGCGAAGACTTTTGCAAGAATGTGGAAACAAATAGGTCAAAATTAATATCAGTAACTAAATCCAAAACCAACGTTGAATGGTCTTTCCTTAGCATTCCTAATCCACTTTTCACCGTCTACTTTTCTTCCCTTTATCCTACATTCCTAGTACTTCGCGAACGGAATTTATGACATGTAGTCTATTAATGCTCAATCAAATCCATAGGACAATTGACAGTATATGTGAAGTGGAGCGTACAGCCACTTGGCTGCTACTAAAGCCACCACAACGACAACCACCACAGCTGCAACCACCACTACTACTGCTTTGGCCTACCTAAATTAATTGGTCCAATAGAATAGACAATTATACGTATAATTTAAACAGCATCCAGTCCAACCGCGCACGAAATCGCTCTAGATTGAAATTTTGCGACCGACTACAACTCAGAAGTCTTACTATCTGCCTGAGTCGGCTCGTCTCTTCTCCAGACCTTGCCAGTGTGACATAGAGCCTCCAAGGTAGTGGCCCTATATTCTTGTAGTGCATATAGTGCTCCTGCATACAGTTCATTTTGCAGCCACCGCTGTGGTTCTGCGCTGTTTATAATATGCAGGAAATCACACTCTAAACCCTTCCTCTCGTTTCGCGCGCGCACGCCCTTGTGACTGCTTTTTCCACCTCCTCTGCTGCCTCGCACCATGAAAATTTATCCACCTTCCTCACCTTTTTCTTCACCGATAAACCAATAGACAATATGCCAGGTGCTTCCGTTAGGTATGTGATTGTCGACTGTCGTGGTGGATAGAGAGGACTTGTACAAGTGCTCACCCTGAAAGTTTGCCCAAAAGGCTCTTAGCCCAATGACCGCAGCCTCATGGTAAGTGAAAGCCGTCTCTATCCACCGATCTCGAAGCCAATGAAAAAATCAATAGACAAGTGTCAAGAATCCATGGTCCAGAATCAGATAGCCACTTCAAGGTAACTACTCCAATGGCGACACTAGTTACGTGTTCACCGCGTTTGTTGTTGTTGTCATGTCGTGGCTTTTCACTTCACATTTTTCATCATTTTTTCACGCTTCATCTCCATTCCCATTCCAATACTAACATTTCAGAGACGTCCCAGCTCAAGAGTTCATCAACGCTTACGCCCAATTCTTGCAAAGACAAGGTAAGTTGGAGGTCCCAGGTTACGTTGACATTGTCAAGACCTCTGCCGGTAACGAGTTGCCACCACAAGAGTCTGAGACCTGGTTCTACAAGAGAGCTGCCTCCGTTGCGAGACACATCTACTTGAGAAAGCAAGTCGGTGTTGGTAAGTTGAACAAGTTGTACGGTGGTGCCATCAACAGAGGTTTCAGACCACACAGACACGCCGACGCTTCTGGTTCCATCAACAGAAAGGTCTTGCAATCCTTGCAAAAGATCGGTGTTTTGGAAATCTCTCCAAAGGGTGGTAGAAGAATCTCCGAGAACGGTCAAAGAGATTTGGACCGTATCGCTGCCCAAACCTTGGAAGACGACGAATAAATAGTTTAGTTTGGATTAATTGTATAATATTTCACGACTAACTGGCGTAATAGACAGCCTAGGCATCAGATACGTGTAGGGTCTAGAGTGAAGGGCAAACTTTTCACAGAAGAGACACGTCAAGGTGGAAACATGCTAACAGTCCATGTGATGACATTTCGTGCGCTACAATAGACATCTCTAAATCTCTCTCATCCAGCTCTGTCTTTGGTTGTGGTAGAGTAACTGTTTCTAGTAGTAGACATTATTGTTACCTTTTCAAATTAATCTTTTACTGAATTCTTCAAATATATATTTATATCTATGCTGAAGCCACAAATAGAACAGTCCATCTTAGTCTTTTGACTTCCATCCTATTTCTTTGACAATTAGATCCACACGGCGGGAAATGGCTTGACCTTGCTTCTCCCGTAAGAGAATTTCGACTTCTTCTTCAAGTCCAAGCCAATTCAAAGGAGTTTGCTCAGGTAATTCCTCGATCCAGCTTTTGTAGGCACCAACGCCGAGGTCTTCGGGAAGTCTCAAGGCGTGGTTTCCATTAGTCAATTCATTGTCAATCAAATTGAATTTTCTGTCCAAAGATTCAGGACAGAAGACGTATTTGGATAAATTGCGAATGTATTCCAAATCAGACTTCACCTCGATCTTGGCACCATAGGTAATTTCTCCTATCAAGTATTGCAAAAGTTTCCATGGGAGCGTATCTGGTGTCATCTTAGTTCCTTTTTCTTTGAAAAGTGCTTGCACCACATTCATTCCAGAAGCAAAATCTGATTCGTTGATATCATACTTTTTGTTGAATGAAATTGGAGCAAATCTGTTTCTTTCCATAACAATTGAATGGAACCATATCAATAAAAAGCAGACGTGTTGGAAAATGCTCGATTCAGTCAGAAATGAACTAGACAATATTGATTCTAACGTATCATACATCATTTTCTTGAGCCCGGGTTGGTTTTCAAAGATCAAAATCTTGGACCTGCTAACCAAACTAGATGTAAGATTCGATGAGAGGTTACAAGTTAAAAAGACTTTGAAGTCGGAATTTCCACTCAATGAGTCCAACCTTCTTTCAAAGTGGCTTAACCAATGTAATGACGTTTGAATATTTTGGATTAGGATCCAATGTCCCTTATTTGAAGCAATACTTATTTCCTTATTGGCAATTTCAATTCCTTCCTTAGAACCCATAGATACTACCACCAATTTTTGCTTGAGGTCCCTGGCTAGATTTTCAACCTTGAATGTTGCATCATATCCATCAGGAGAAGCCAAAATAATTGGAACAACCGTTTGGCTAGAGTCTCCGATTGCAGTCCATTCTTGTAAACCATACTTTGAGCTATAGCTTCCGATTCCCGTAAAGAGAAAACTTGAGATTTTAGTGAACTCATCCACGAATGCATCTTTCTTGGTCGATTTGAGTGACTTTATCAACGCAAAGAGCAATTTAAGTGCTTCATTGTCTGAATTATCATCCATTAGAGAATTAAAGTCAATCGTATTGTCAAATCTTGCAAAAGTGGCATTTAGAACATTGGTTAAATCAATTTCTTCTTTTCGCGACTTCGCTTCAATCAATGCAAAGATTTCTTGCAATGCACCAACAACCTGTGATCCAATCTCCAAACCATAATAACTGAGTGTTAAACTCAACGAAAATGCTATTTTGTCTTGAAATATCAATGAGGGAGAGATGACTGAAAACGCTTCACTGTAGAGTTCTGAAATCAAATCTTGGACTAGTCCAGTCGGTCCTTTCAATTTTAATACTTTCAAAAATATGTCGACAAAAATATTCAAGGAAAACTTGTAGAGTTTGCTCAAATTGTTGAACTCCTTGAAAATGCTAAAAATACGTGACGAATGCTTAGCAACCTCCTCATAAGTACTTCTAACTTGATCGACTGATTCCAAAACTGCAGAAGATTCCTTCATTTTCAAGTCAATTTCATTAGACTCTGATTTCAAGTTCTCTAGTGTGTCCACAATAGTATCATTCTCAAGAATTCTACCAGTTGAGTCGCCAAGAGATTTCAAAAGTCCCTGTTCGAGTTTGTATAATTTGACATTGTACTCACCTTGAAGTGAAGCCATTTCCACTCTCTTTCTTTCCACTTCGGGTTTAAGATCACGTAAGGTTAAGTTTAAGACCTTGTCTTGCAAACTGCCACTAGTAATAGTAAAATTCACAACAGTAGATCTTGCTGAAACAAATGAAGGTAAGCTGAGATGCGAATCAGTGGTGTGTAAGAGCAATTTGAACTCAGGAGAATAATCAATTTCTTGTTCACCTAATTTTATCATCATTCTACCTCCATTTCTATGAATCTCTTGTTTTAAGATACTATTCAAGATTGGGTTGTAGAATTCTGTATCTTGGATAATAATTGTACCTCCAAAGCGAATTGCATTTTCTAATTGCTTGACTAATCCTTCATTTAAAAAGCTTGTTGTTACAACTTTTTTTGGTGCAAAAGATTTGGACAAAATGTCAATGATTGTTGAACTTGGATCAACTATAACAGGAACCCTCGAAACCTTCATAATAGTGAAATTTTCCATATTCAAATCATCATATGTCAATCCACTTTGTTCCCATTTTAACATTTCACTACCTTCATTTAAGTACTCCAGGACCTTAAATGTCTCGTCGTACAATATCCCCGAATCATTCAATTTTGTCTTCCAAATCTTCAATAATGTGTCTCTACCCTTCTGATCGTAGACACCACAATACACCAAAAATACCGAGGACAAAATAGAGCTTCCAATTAACCTTTCTCTTTGTTGTCCAAACTTTTGAATACTAGATTTCCATCTTTCTCTTTCACTTGTTAAATTCTCGATTAAAGTAAGACTTCTCTCGACTTTTTCCTCGACTCCCTTCATTTCTGTCTTGATATTTTCAGCTTCTCTGATTAATGAGCTGTAGTCCTCTTTGTAATTGTTAATGCTATCTTCTAATTCCAGAATCATCTGGTCAATAGCAATCAATTGGACTTTAGTTTTCTTGGTTTGCTCTTCTAGAACAGCCACTTCGTCTCTCATAGGTCCAATATCTTGCAAAATTTTGGAATAAACCAATTGAGTCTCCACCCATTGAAGCAACGGACCACATGCCTTACTTGCACGGTAAACAGCTTCGTAGTTGTATTCTTCTCTTGAAAGATACTTCTTTTCCATGTAATCGCGGAGTTCAGCCGATAGTTGTTCATCGGTATTGAAATTGACAATATTAGCAATGAAATCATCACGCCGAACAATTAATTGAACATCTCTCCACGTACTAACTTCGTAACCAATTAAGATACAGACAGATTCCATGGTCATCTTAACAGCTGCTGGTGGGTTGGCCATACTTCTAATTTCGGTTAAATGCTGCTTTTTGATATTTTGCACTCCTCTTTGTGCTTCAATGACTGCTGGTTCGGCCTTTTCCAAGTCTTTCATTACCCTAGATTTTCTTTTTTGAATTTCCACTTCTTGCTTTTCTAATTCTTCTTGGGTGGCCACAGAAAATTCTTGCTTTCTTTCTGCTTCATTTTGGCCAGTTAGCATCTTGTTTAACATTATTTTTGCTTCTTGATCTTTCGTTTTCAAGAATTCTTGTTTCTTTGAAAGCTGAAGTTTTAATTCATTCACTTGAAGAACAGTTTCTCTTAATTTATCCAAACCATTACTGATATGACGTTGATTCTCTTCTAAGTCGTATTGTTTGTAATTAAATGTGTTGATGAAATTTTGAATGAGACTGATAAATTTGCTTGGAGTTCTGCGATCTGGTATGGTAGTATTATATTCCAAAACATATTTGTGAAAGAATACGAAAGCATCGACCACAACTTCTCTAAATCCAGACACTGTGCGAGGAATAAATTGATTAAATGAATTGGGAACTGAGTAGTTAGACATGTCAAGTGGAACCGATTCAATCAAAGATGACGCAATATCAACCAATGAATCATTAGACCAATCACCCATCCAACTGAGTACACATCTGTTAAACAACGCAGGAGACGAAATAACCGCTGTCTTCTTTTCAACACCTGAATTTGCAGTATTTTCTTCTGTGATACTAAAAATTACGTGCAAATTCTCACTGACTTGTCTGGTGAACCAAGAATAAAGTTCTGAATTGCTATCCAAAAGTAGTCCTTGGCCATTGGATTGCTCTAAGCACAAGTTCATCAAGTTCGAAAATTCATCACCTTCAAATAGTCCTGGAATTTCAGCATTTGCCAACAATGTATTCATTCTTTCAATAAAAGATGAATCCAAGATACTAGATTCATCCACAAGGAAACAAATTTTAACACCTTTGGCACAACTTATAAGAATTTCTCTTAATTTTTCATCAAATTCTTCAATGCCATAATTGCTGTGAACATTCAATTGGACTACCTTTAAACCGTTCATCCAAGCAACAAATTTACTGAGTGTAGTTTTACCACTAGTGCTGGGACCTACAAGAATCATATGTCCCTGTGGTTGTCTCAAAACTCTATCAATACGAAGAGAATGATCGAGTAAGTCCCCATGCAATACCAAATCTGTTTCAATTTCTTCTTCGCTGAAAACTCTCAACCTCTCTGAAATGAAGCTCTTCAACTCATTTTGATCAACTGCTTCATAATTCAGCGATAACCATGTGGAGTAAAGAATTGGCTCCTTAAGAACCGTTTCGATATCAATGTTATGAAAATGTTCGAGAGTAACATCTTTGAACAACTGTTTGGTCCAAGATTTTTCCTCATCTGCAACCAAACGATCATAAAACAACCTTAAACCCTCATGGTTCCATAATCTGACAAATGTCAGCAAATCTGAGTATTCACATGCTTTCAAAGCTTCTAAAATACTCCTTGTCCATCTGGTCAATTCACGAGGAGAATAAATATAGTGGTCTTGTAGAGTACAAAGTTTCTCCTTCGTTTTCAAATAAACATCTATCATAGCGTCAGTAATAACACGAGAATACCCACGCAAGTCTGGGGCACATTTCATTACTGCCAAATTAAATGTCTCATAAATTTGGCTTAAAGAATTCTTTCCAGGATAATCCACCATCACAAGAGATACATGACGCAAGAATCTCTTGCTCAACTTATTTCTTCCCGGATCATTGGGAGAGTTACAAGCACCCACAAATTGGATATTTGACAACGTGACCCATTGGCGGTCGGACTTACGCCAGAATCCACCTTGCTCGATCATTTGACGAATTAAAGAAATTACCCTCTGCGTTCCATATTTATCCACAGCAGGAAGATTAATTTCATCACAGAATACAACTACCCATTTTCCATTGACCAAGGGAGTGAGTACAATTCCTTTACTTGTCTTTTTGTATGAACAATGCTGTTCTAAGGATTTGATTAACGAGTCAGGAGAAAACTCTTTCGAAAAGTTCAAGGATAAGACATCCAAGCTGGGCGATCTTCTCAAGGACTCGAGCAAAGTCATAGTCTTACCGGAACCAGGTGGACCACAAAGTAATAGAGGCTTATGCTCGTTCAAGATGGAATAAATCAAGTATTCATGTCTTACAGTGTCCAAGGTCGGAACAACTGTGTTAGGGTTAGAGACATGCTGAGGTTCAAGATCTATGCCCTCCACTTTCAAATTCCAATTCTCCCATTCGAAGTCAGGTAATGAAATATCGTAGTCTAATATATTCTCATTCTCCGCGACTGGATCAATTCTAGAAAATTCATCAAGTTTTGAAATGGTAATTGCAAATTTCTCCCTCTGAGATAATCCAGCAGCCCCGGCGAATGACCAAACCAAGGAGAGTAGGGTCGCCTTGCCAGCATACTTGTTAAAGTCATCCAAAGGCATATCCATATTTTCCAACTTGTAAATCACCAATCTACGACAATAAGATCTCATTAAAGTCGAGAAAGATTCGATTGCTCTTTGATGGCTGAAGTCCATAATGTGGTCTAGAATTTTGGCCTCTTCGATAACTTGAGATATTACACTTGGGTTAATGAAAGCACTGATTTCTTTGGCAAACTTTTGCTGTGTTTCAAGCACTTCAGGTGCACTAATACTCAAATCATCGCTTATATCAATTGCCTTGGTAGTCATCTCATGCATAAAAACCTTCAAGAAACCTTCAATCGAAACCAAAGATTCGTCAAACCAAACCATACCACATCTACTGATTGTAGCAGGAGTAGTGTTCTTGATGGAATCCACTTCAAAAATCAAGCGAATATTATCTGGCAAAGATAGACGCTCACCATTAGGTAAAGTCAAAAGGCGATTATCATCGAGTACACTGTTCAAGTTCTCTGCCCATTCAGGATCAATATCACCATCGAACACAATCCAAATTCTTTTGTTCAATTCTCCACGGAGATTTTCTCTCACTTTTCTCAAAATACTTGTAAATAAACCATCTGTCCAATCTCTTGTTATCGGATCTAAAGACCCGTAGATTTCGTTCTTGGATAAAACTTTACAATCGATCACGTATGAAGTAAAATCCACATTTTCAATTCCACTCAACACTTTTAAAACCAGGTTCCAAACTGTAGATTTACCTGAGCCGGACTCACCAACTAACATAATACCATGGTTGGTAGATTGAATTTGACATAGCTGAGAGGCTTTCGTGATCCAATTCTCGTCGTAGAATAAACCATTCTTTTCCAAGTACTTTTCCAAGGCCATAACAAACTGGGTATTATCCTCCGCAACGTATGAAAGTCTGGGGAAATGTTTCAAAAGAAGAGCATCAAGTTCATGCTCATCTTCTTTGATCAATTTTGGTACCACTGTATCTCTGATACTTCTTAAAACTAGTTTGAACTCGTCATCCTTGCTCTTTGATGAGCTGCTTCCCATTCTCTTAATTGTGCCACATCTCGTAAGAGTGTACTTCAATGCTCTCAAGCCGAAGTCATAATGCGGCTGTTTAGTACATGACTTTTCTAAGTCCAAAAATAGTGGTACAATCAGTTTCGAGAGCTCTTTAGCATACGCAAATGTCTGGGATGTCAACAAGACTTCTGCTATGATTTCTCTGTCCGGCTTTTCCATGGAAAATCCTCGAAACAATTTCTTCAAATTTTCGGGCAATTCGTATCTACCAGCATAACCAGGATTCATTGTCACAAATATACCTGTTTCTGAATGAACTTCTATTGATTTTCCAGAGATTTCGACCTGAGTTGAAGAGTTTTTCAAGCCCATTTCAATAGACTCAATCTGAGATGAAACTGCACTAAGTATATTTTCATCCAATCTATTAAACTCGTCGAAACAGCCCCAACTTCCCACTTTACACAATCCTAAGAATATTCTTCCCATGGATTGGAAATCAAACGAGTCGTCACAGTTGAACACTAAAACCATTTTTCCCAAGTTGTTGCCAAGAGCCTTAATTGACTCGGTTTTACCTGTTCCTGCTGGTCCAAAAGGAGAGCCACCTAATTTTTGATTCAATGCTTGACTCATAGTCAAGAAACACTTTTCGATAAGTGGAGTATAAGCCAATTTATCTGGAATACCAAGATATTCAAATCCGTAAACAAATGAAGTATTGGCCTGCTTTACCTTTAAGCACTGTAACGGATCTCTTGTTTCCGTGTCGTAATAGTATAATTGCTGAATATTCCACAAAAAGTTGATATCTTGATTTGATTCAGACTCAATTAATTGGGATAAAACATTCTTTTGGTGTAGTATCTCAATTATTAGACTTTGGGCTTTCTTTCTTTGAAGAGAATCAATATCCATAGTTAACATTTCGACTAAGCTTGTCATGAAATTATCATATTTTGAAGCAATTTGTGGTATACAATTCTGTTCTATTGCCTCTTCCACTAATCTTGTGAAGCAAATTTGAGATGCTAAGGTGGACACTTGTGCTGGAAGTTCGGAAATCAAGGATTTCAATGCCTCGACTTCAGAATTTTCAGAATTCAATAATGAACTGTACTTAGCTAAGGAATTCTTTGTCATATGTGATAAAGTTATTTTGACTTCCAATTCCAATTCTTTGATCCATTCGTTTAGTTTTGGATATTTAATCAATGATACGGGCTTCACCAATTGAAGGACTTCATTCTCTGCACTTCTAATAGAAGTAATGCAATTGCTCTCTTTTTGTAAATCAATTCTAGCGATTCCGCTAAACATCTTCTTCATGTGCTTATTAATCCTTTCCGTATCAGTGGATCCGCCAATGATTTCCAATAAGTCTTCATTTCCAATAAAGTAAAATCTAGGACATAAATCTCTTTGCTTCTCAAGAAAGTCCGTAAGTGATTTCCGAACCTTTGTCAAGCTTTCCAAAAGTTTGTCCATTGTAGCTTGAACCTCACTGTCCATCAAAACATCCATCACTAAATTGAATTTATAGATTCTCTTCAATGTGTTCATAAATTCATAGGTAATATTTGCAAAGCGTGCAGATTCAATTGGTAATAATTTCTTGATCTCATTGTGCTGATTTTCGAAAACTCCATCTAAGTAGACCCATTGACGTTGGACGTCAATCCATGTGTCGAGTAGAACATACAAACGATTCAACTTTCCATTCAACTCAATGATTTCATGTTCAAAACTATGATAGTATGAGGAGCTCGTCATGCTGGACAATGAATTGAGGTCGCTGGTGCATTGCTCAAATAGCTTATTCCATCCCTTCACTAAACGAACTTTATTTTCATAACTAAACATTTCGAATGCAATGGAGGACCATTCCTTTTTGATAAGATTCAAGTTCTCCTCGATTGTTTGTTCATTGCTGGCTTGCACCAATATACTCTTTATAATGGCTTCATTGAGATTGAAATTCATACTCCAAATATCACCCAAGGTCAAAGTTTCAACAGTGATATTTTCAATACCTAATTGACCTAGCAATATATTCCAGTGACGTGGTTTCATAACTTCACTTTTTAGATCATTGACATATATGTGATTCTTCAAATAAACCTTTATGACCTTTTGAATTTCCTCAAAAGCGGAATACTGTCTTATTTTCATGGGTAAGTTTCTTGAGTTGCTAAGTAAATCATCCAAATCCAGTCTCAAGCTTCTTGGTTGGACATCCAGCCAAGTCAATTTTTTTAATCTATCCAATTCTTCCCAAAGAATATTGATTGAAGACCAAACAGATTTGAGATCCTGAATTTCTTCCAAAACCTTGGTGATATCTTCGGTAAACTCGACAGAGATATTGAGAATTTTTGAAACGTTTGTCAAGGAGAACTTGTCACTATTAAAAACATCGCATTTCTTCTGAAAATTTTGTAACTGGCTTATTGCTAACGAAGGATTCAAATTTCCTGATACTGGTTTTTTTATTGGCCATTCTTTGTTTAAAGCTCCAATAGAATTATTGATTCTTATAGACTCTGCCTTGATTTTTGAATTGAGAATCTCAGAATTATCCTTGATCAATTTTTCTTTCTTATCAAATAAAGTAACTATAATTGAAATCAAATTATCGAGTTGTTCAACATAAGTCCAGTTGACTGGAAATTTGAATCTTTGATTTAACAAAATTTTCTGGCACTCCTTCAAAACACCAATAAATGCAAGCCACTCACTCATTAAGTTGGTGTACTTCAAGTATTCATCAAGATTTGAAACCAAATTCATTACAGCCACTTGAAAATCTAATTTTAATTCCAATGAATTCTTTGCTCTTTTCAAAGTTGTATTCATTTCTAGAGTTTCACTGCTTACTTTCTGCGAGAAATGTTTCAATAATTCACTTTGAAAAATATCAAACTTCATATTCACTCTGGTTTGAACAGAAGTGAAATTAATCTCCAAAATATTTCCAAAGTTAGAAACAGGATTTGAAACATCGAATATTCTTCTCAACCCAACAATTTTTTTAACTGCAGTGAGCCATTCGGATAGAGGGGCATCATGATTCAATATCTTTTTCAAGTCTTCCTCTGAATCTAAATCCAACTCCCATAAGTTTTGAATCATTCTCCATCTATTGAAATATTCCTCGCCCTCTGCGATAATTGAATCGATTTTTATGAGAATTCTCGATACAAGAGTAGTCATTTTTTCGTTAGAAGTAAACATTATTCCGAAAGATGACTTCTTATCCGACATAGAAGTTCTAATTTTGGATTGATTCTCGATGGTGTTTAAAATTTCATTTAACTTCGATTGGTAATATTGCTTCGAAACATCGAACAGTGGTGAAAGTACAAAATTCTGATCTTGGAAAATGATAGAATGTTTTTGAGGTTGGTGTGAATGTTGAACATTATCTGGTCGGAATGTAATACTTTCGAGTTCGACATCTTGCAGATCATTCCCATTCTGAGACCGAAGATTTCTTTCAAGCATAAGCAAATTGTTCACAGCTTTTGCCGTTAATATATCATTCAATTCATTATTGATCAAATTTGCCAACTCGTCATTAACTCCAAAATCCTCCAAAACCAACTTCCCAAGCAGGCTCTGAATTTGATTCAATAATGATTGTATAGTCTCAAATTCAAATTCGCAAGTCTTGAGTTTATAATACAACTTGCTGAGAAATTGTTCAAACTTTCTGATTTTGTTAACCTTCTCGTACAACTTAAGCACGGATGATTGAAATGCATTAAGTTTATTCAAGGATTGTATTTCCACAAGTGAATCATTGGATTGATCTTGGTTTGAGTTTGGCTCAGATATTGACTTTAATTCAAGAGCCTGAGACAAATAAATCCAATCCACAGAAGATAGCTCCTTCAAACTTTTCAAGATATTCAGCTTTTGTGGCTCGAATAAGAATCCAAAAGTCTTACCATATGATGTATTTATCAAGTCATTGGTCAACAATTGCTTGAAAACTGAAATATTTTCCATAAGGCCAAGTATGAATGGAGTCAACTTCTGAACTTTCTTGTACTGAAGTAAAATTGACAGGGGAATTTTGAAACCCAATGAAGAAATTTGAACGATTTGTTCTGAGATTTGAATTATTGATGTATCATAATTGACAACAATATCCCTGGTTTCACTTCCAACTTCAATTATCTTGATTATAGGTCCACCGTTTTCTAAGGTGGAAATTGTAGATGTGATGTAATTCACCCACTCGTGAAAGAGCTTTTCAGGGTTGAGGGATTGGATTGAGTTTAACACTTCTGACTCGATTTTGTTTCCGATGGAATATTTATTCCAATTTGCGCCAAGAAGTTTCTCTAAGTTGGTTAAATAGTAGTTAAGTTTGCTGATGATACTCATGTTCCATTTTATTTGCGTGACAATGTCAGAAAAATTCAGCTTAACAGACTTATCAGCGCTAATATGATAATTGTTTAATTCATCCATTGAAGTGAGATAATCGATCAAAGACTGCCTAGAATTCAAATTTATTTGAATTATTGATTCTGTCTCTCTTCTCGCCGTCGATAATATCTTGAGTTTGTAATCATCGTTAATGAGCAGGTATAAGCCAGCACGTTCAGTAGAAGCTGAATTACCCTCAAATACTGCAAATATAGTTAAAAAGTCGTTCAAACATTCACAAGAGTCAAACAAGCTATTCAATTTGACAATAATAATCGAATTCAATTGATTGTAAACTGACCTATAGCTTTTCTCGTTCATAGCCCAAATTCTTTTTCCTTGGTTTGAAAAGTCCAAAACATTTATTGGAATGATGAATTTGTTGTACGCATCGATCAACTTATTTGATTCTGAGAATCTATCATTTTCCAAGAATTTCTCCACGATGTTCAAAAGATCATGATGACTCAAAACAAATTCTTTTAACTCCTGAAGTCTTTCCTTAAATTCTGTGTATTTGACTTGATTGATTTTTATAATTATGAATTTGTCCTGTCTCTTTCTAAGCAATTCTCTAATTAAGTTTATCATGAATTTAATGTTTTGATCTACCAATTCGAAAATTTTTAACGCTTGAACTTCGTAGATCTCCAAAAATTTGGGAAGGGCCAAAGACATGATTGAGTAGTTGTACAAGATCGACTTGAATTTGTTGGTGATATCATTTAGGGTGATTTCGATCAAATCTATGGCTCTTGTCAAGGGAAAGGAATTCAAATTTTTTAATCTGGACTTGAGATGATTGAAGAGATTGATGATGGACATTTCAAACTTGTCTAGGTCTTCCAAGCTGGTGGGAACAGAAATCAATTCGTCTATGGGCAACTCCTTGAGAATGGAATTATAGAGCTTAGTGGTGACCATTTTCTCGTTGACACCGATGTCATTTTGGAAGCCGAGAGTGATGTGGAATCTCTTGGCCTTGTTGAGTACCTCAATGGACAACTGAACCTCGGGCGACGAGATTTGCTGGGTTATGGATAATAATGCGAGCTCCATGGATTTCCAGAACTGGACTTCTTCAGTGAGCGAGTCGCCGTCCAACGGGTCGTGGTTGAGCTTGGTGACGGCGGCGATCAGCTTGATCCAGGAATTGACAATACTGGTTAGTTCATTGAGGAATGCTGAGTCCGCGATCAACTGGGAGATTTCGTTTTCGTAGCTCTCGGAGACGCTTGAGTCCACGTCATCGCTATGGTACTGGCTGACTAGACGTGCGATGGTGGGGTGGACGGATGCAAGGAGGTCGGGCACCTGTATGCGCTGCTGGAGGTGCAGCAACGACAAAGCCAACTCGTTGAGCTTTTTTCTGGCCACACTGACGGAGTTGGAGGCCGAGCTCTTGGCCTCGTCGCCCTCGGTGCCTGGAGCAGAGGACGTGATGAGGTCGAAGTAGGGGCTGAGGCCGAAATTGACCAACGTGCGGAGCTTCTCAAACATGGTGTTGGCGTCCTTGGGGCTTTCGTCCTCGGAATCGGCGGCGATGGGGATATTCAACACATTGAGCTGGTTGGCCACGGGCAACGCGTTGGTCAATTGGCCCTTCAGCTTGATCAAAAGGAGCATTGAAAGGAGTGCAGTGTTCTCACTGGAGTTGAGTTCATGGATCACGTCGAATTGGTCCTCCTGCGACTGTACAACATAGATGGTGTCGGGGTTGTGGTTGTGGATGAATTGGCCAAGGATATCGGGAGAGGAAATGGAGAGATTGAATTCGGAATTGGACACCAGGAGATATGAGTAGATGTAGCGGTGGAGCTGTTCACTGCCCAAGACGGCTTTGGGGGGGAGAGACGCCGTCAGCGTGTCGGGAGAGTCAGCCATGAAGAGTGATCAATGATCTGGAGTGTTTTGTTTGGGTTGCAAAGATACGCGTGAAAAGAGTGTGGATGGAGAATGAGTATTACGTAGGATGAATCGAATAATCAGAAATATAACTAGGGACTAGCAAGTGGAGAGTTGGAGGAGAATGGAGAACTTGCTAGAGATACGGTGGAATTACAAAGTAATAGTAAGCAAACTAAGATAGAATAGGGAGATGATGTAGTTTACTGGACCATAGTGAGAGACTACTTAGTGCGAGGAATTTGCGAGAGTAGCATTTTGGAAAGTAGTGTGAGATGAAGAGTCTGATATAATTAGAGGATTTGAACTTAATTAGAGGATATGGATATCTAGATTTAATTAGAGGAAATGGAGTAAATGGAGAAAGATGAAGAGTCTGAATATTTGGAGAGGATTTGAGTATCTGGAAATAATAAGAAAGATAAAGACTGATATAATTAGAGCGTGTGAGTATCTGGGAATAATAAGAATTATAAGAAGGATAAAGAGTCTGATATAATTAGAGGCTGTGAATATCTGGATTAACTAGAGGCTATGAATATATGAATTCAATTAGAGGATATGAATATCTAAATGTATTAGAGGATATGAGTATCTGGGAATTATAAATGGATACTCAAAGCAGAATGGTGAGAAATGCTCACAATAGTGGAAATGATGAACATTATAGTTGGATAGAATTGGAGAGCATGGCCAGGATCTGGGATATTATTGAAAGAATATTCAGTGTAGTATTTTGAAGGATGGTATACATACTAGAGAAGCAAACCAGGATATTGACTAGAGAATAGACAAGGAATATCAGGAAGTAAGAGAATGTACCAAATATTTGTCAGAGACTGTTGCAGCAGTCAGAGACTCTGTCTGAGAGATGCAGAGGTTAAAATCATAGTGCAGGCAGATGTGGAAATAATCCAGGTTGAGGTAAAGAGTGGGTCAATTGCCGGGGTTTGAAGGGAACTAGAGTACTGGACACTTACGGAATCTTATTATTTTCTAGGATCAAACAACTGGAACTTGAGAATAAACGGAATACTTCAGAGATGTTGTATTTGTGATGAATGAAAATATGCGCTATCAGAACTTGCGTTTAGTCAAGAACGGAATAATTTTACTGGAGAGCTTTAAACTTGGCGATAACAGGGCTACGGATATGGAACAGTATGCAAGGTGGATTCCATCACTCGTAGAAGTTGTGATTCTTGCAGGATCTATCTTGCATCTGCATGATTTCAAGAATGCAGGCCTCTGTTCATTGGAACTTAGTACTACCATGGATTTTCCGAAATGAGGCTGAAATGAAACAAGACCGATGTGTATCAATTTCCTCCACACTTCAGGAAATATCTTGACCGTGTCCTCAAATCTGGAAAAGTTCACGCAAATGTGCATGAATCCAGTCGTTTCATCCTTCGATAGTATGCGATGGCACTTTCGGCGTCTCCGTACAACTCAATCTGACCAAATCGAACACGACGAGTGCAGCCAATTTGCAGTAAGAACGAGGACACTAATTCAACCAGAATGCAAGCACACGTCGGATCTGATAAGGTGCATCAAATGGACTTGTGCATATACTTGATGGTGCCTATAGCAGAACCATCTCATATCTCATTACTCATCATTTGATTATTATCTTATTCATTATAGTTTCACCATTCATACCATGCTCATGTATTCATCACACTCACCTATGTCACTAATGATTCTTCATACCGTTCAATTCATCATATTCATGGATTCATCACACTCATCTTGGTGATGACATTTAATTCTTTATATTCATATATTCATCACTCTCACCTGTACACTCGTAATTCTTCGTACCATTCAATATGCCATACCCATTTAATTCACCTTTCCCTGTATTCATATTCACGTATTCATCACTCATGTAATTCATCATCCATTTAATTCATCTTTCTATTACTTCATGATTCTATTACCTTCATGATTCTATTTAATTCTTCATTCTATTCAATTCGTCATCATCCATGGAATTATCATCCATTAATTCTTCCATTATCATCATCCATTAATCCTCTGTTATCATCTTTCATTTGATCCTTCCATTATCATCTTCACTGTCGATTCCCCACCCACCATCCACGTAGCGTGCCTAGCACCTCTAACTCTTTTCTACACACAACCTCTGCCTCTCTATTCTGGTCCATACTTCTTGCTCGCCTCATCACTGTCACTCTCTCAGCCCGCGCTCCACTGCGCCTGTGAAAATCCATGTGCTACATTCCAATGCCAGGACCCTCTCGACCCCAGGTCCTGCACTCCAACGCCTATATCCGCTCCACCCACCACCATAACCCGTATCCATAACCCATAACCCGTCATAACCACCGAACCCATAACCCGTAGCCATCCTCCAAATGCATCCCTTTCCATCCATCCCCGATTATCCTTCCCGATTATCCGTCCCCGATTATTCATCCACCATCTATTTCCACCCACTTCTATCATCAATCCATCCATTCCATCCTTCATTCCATCTGCCCGCTTCTACTTCCTCCTCGCCCTCCCATCGGGATAGGCACAACATGCACCGTGCCTCCGGGCTCCAGCTCCTCTCATTGGCCCGTGCCCCTGTCCGGCGTCGCCGCCGCCGTCGTATCTGTAAGTGGGCCATATTGTTGCTGACTTATCTGGCAGTTCCAAGAAGGCCGTGGAACTTCCTTCACGCCGCACCCAGAGCCCGTTCTTCAACCCCAGCCGGGACGCGGAAATAAAACGGCGCTACCGCCGCAGCTCTTGGCCGGTGCCTGTGTGCTGGACTAGACGGGGCACGACGGCACCCGGGATGTTTTTGTCAGCACCGGTCTTAGGGCCGCGGTAGCGCCGCCATAGAGCCGTGTTTTGGTGGCGGCCCTGGCTTATTGACTGTGGAGGTCAAGGGCAAAGGCAAGTCCACAAGCGGCGGAAGCTGGCCACAAGCGGCCGACGCTGGCCACAACAAGAGGAGGACGCGCTTTTAGGGCCGCTGGTGGCATTTGTCATGAGTCACTAAATGCGTGCATGTCTCATAACTGGGTACGACTCCGAGCCGGCCATTGTCCAGGTGGTGGTGGTGGATGCTGCTGGTCTGGGGAACTCCACCCTAGTAGTCGAGGTATCTACGCCGTCTGTAGCGACAGGAACTACATGCCAGCTGCTCTACATCGTCTTGTCTCTCTTTCTGTATCGTCTTGTCTCTCTCTTTTTATCTCTCTCTCTCTCTCTTCTCTCATCTCTCTCTCTCTATCACCTTCCACCGCTCTCGCTTCGCTCCTCGCTTTCGCCCTCTCTTTTTTCAGTCCCTGCATCGCACCTGCCATGCGCATGTCAAACCCTTCGGCAAGCCCAGCAAGGCTTGGCTCGCCACTCGCCGGCAATTGTCCAAATCCAATCGCCAGAGCCCCCTACGCCTCGTGCCCGTGTTCTCCGTCCCGTGCCCGGAATATTACTAATGCCTTCCCTTGCCCCACTGACTGTGGTGCTCCGTTGCGCTTCCATGCAATGCGCCCCTCTTATAGCCGTTTTTCGCCTCCCATGCAGATCGCATGCACCTTTTCAGCCCTGCCTCTTTGTAACTATACACAAGATTCCCAATTGTGAAGCCCTATCATTAGTAATTACTGCGCCAGGGTTTGTGCCATCGCATCGCCATCTCCTCCTGCGTCTCCTCTTCTCCGTCCGGGACCTGCCTGTTCCAGCACGTATAAATACCCCCGGCCCCCCATCTTTCCGTCCCTCCTCTACATTCAGCTGGATTGAATAATTCTCATCACATGCATTATCGATTCGTCAGAGACAGTTTCGTGGGCCGCTTGGTCTACCATTTATCGGGCAAGAAGCTCTTCATCCACGCCGAGGAGCGTGCCGACTACGTCGTGCCAGAAAAGTACTTGCCCGGTTACGAAGAGCCCAAACCCGTGGCCGACGAGTTGGCTGCAATCGAGTCGGCCAAGTCCGACGCCCAATTGGACGCCGACTCCTCCTCCGCCTCCACCACCACCATCACCAAGGACCCCCACGTCTACGTGACGTGGGACGGCCCCGACGACCCTGAAAACCCCCAGAACTGGCCCCTCATCCAGAAGATATTCTTCATCCTCGAGATCGGGTTCTTGACCCTCTCGGTCTACATCGGCTCCGCTGTGTACACCCCTGGTGTGGAGGAAATCAAGAGGGAGTTCGGCGTCAACAACACCAAGGCCGCGTTGCCCTTGTCCATGTTCGTCATCGGCTACGGTCTCGGCCCCATGATCTTCTCCCCCATGTCCGAGAATGCCGCCTTTGGCAGAACCAACATCTACATCGCCACCTTGTTCATTTTCTTCATCCTCCAGATCCCCACCGCCTTGTCCAAGAACATTGCCTCTTTGAGTGTCTTGAGATTCCTCGCCGGTTTCTTCGGCTCGCCCGCCTTGGCCACTGGAGGTGCCTCCATTGGTGACGTCTTGTCCATTCCATACCAGCCCATGGGTATTGCTACCTGGGCCATGGCTGCCGTGTGTGGCCCCTCGCTCGGTCCCTTGGTCGGCTCCGTCTTGACTGTCAAGGGTGGCTGGAGATGGACCTTCTGGTTCATGGCCATCATCAGTGGTACCTCTTTGATCTCCCTTGCTTTCTTCTTGCCTGAGAGTTACGGAAAGACCATTCTCTTGAGAAAGGCTAAGAGATTGAGAGCCAAGACCGGTAATGAGCTTCTCACCACTGAAGAGGAGGTCGCCAACAAGCACTTGAACTTCCATGAAATTGCCATCGACACCTTGTGGAGACCAATTGAGGTCATCTTCAACGAGCCTGTGGTCTTCTTGATCGATATCTACATTGCCTTGGTCTACACTGTCATGTATCTTTGGTTCGAGGCCTTCCCCATGGTTTTCGTGGGTATCTACAACTTCACCTTGGTCGAATTGGGTGTTTCTTATGTGGCTGTCATGATCGGTATCATGCTCGGATGTATTGTCTACATCAACTGGGCCAAGAAGAATTTCACCGATAAGTTGATGAACGGTATAATGATTGTGCCCGAAGTCTTCCTTCCTGTTGCCATTATTGGTGGTGTTTTCATGGTTATTGGTATTTTCTTGTTTGGCTGGACCTCCACCCCCTCCGTTCACTGGATTGTTCCCTTGATCGGTGCTGCTTTCTTCGCCTGTGGTGCGTTCCTTATTTTCCAGACCTTGTTCAACTACTTGGGTATGTCTTTCTACAGATACTTGGCTTCTGTTTTTGCTGGTAACAACATGTTCAGATCTTGTATCGCTGGTGCCTTCCCCTTATTCGGCCATGCTTTGTTCTACAACTTGAGAACGGACAAATTCCTTGTGGGCTGGGGAAGTTCCATTTTGGGATTCATTGCAGTTGGTATGCTTTTGATTCCTATTTTGTTCTACCTCAACGGTCCAAAGTTGAGAGCTAGATCCAAATATGCCAACTAGACCCGCAAGCGGAAACGAACTTAGGTAAACCCCATACAATAATTACCCTAATTACTAATACTCGATGACTAATAATAAAAACATATTGAAATTAGAACAATGTAGGTTTTCTATTCGATTGCATTCTTGGCAAACAAGACATGTGCATGACAGATCAACCATCAAAGCGCTGTTTGGGGTAAGACCGAGACGGGAGAGCTAGACTAAATTAAATGCTCAAAAGGCAAAAATCCAGAATGGGGCAGCATAGAGCGTTCTAGGCCCCATTTCAGAGAGAACGACTGGAATCAAGGGCAATTCTAGCTTGTCACGATTGCAAAAACGGTGAACGATGATAGCAATGGTATCTCGCATCCTTTTCGCCTAAACCTTCTATGCTAGCTCTATCATAGTGTATCAATTTCACAATAACTATGTCCAATTCCATGAGATTAAATGCCCATTTCATCCAAGTCGATATGTGTTCCCCAGTCAGTTTGGGCTACGGGGCCTCCCGTTTCATAGTATTGCGGTACCTGCATCATACCTTGGTGGCGCTAATTGTGGGCCAATCCACTACGGTATAGGTTGGGACAGAGATACTTGCTACTGCATATCAAACAAGTAAGGTGGAACTGAAAGACTTACTCGATTTACTCCAAAACATACGACAACTTATGTGTTGCTGTCTCAAAACCATATTGCGAATGTGTCAGGGAGGGCACCTTGAGGGGTGGTCAATAAATGAGCTATACCTCGCACGAGCTAGCTGAGTAGATTGTTTCCAAAGTATTCTCCCAAAACAACTTCTCTAGAGCTTGAGTTCACTTATTTGGCTTTTCTCTATATTTCCAATTCCGGTTCGTCGTAGCAAGCCAGCATCTGGCTAACTTGCCGGAACAATCCATAACTCGCCCACTTCCCGCTCAACAATAGAATTGACCAATGAGAAGAAGCGGTAGAATGTCAGCGTTTCTGAATTCTTACTGTCTCCACAAATGCAGATTACCGAAATACGAAGCTGAAACCTTTATGCCTATATAGCAAATTCACGAGACCAATTATGACACTGCATATATATTTTCTGCAGATTGCCCTGTGCGGCGCCGACCTTCTGCGCAGTGTTTCTAGAATACCAGTTTTTCCGACTGCCCCTCGCCGAACAATAAGTCTAGGTCTTGACAGTGAACAATCGAGGTCTAGACAGTGATTACAAGACACGAATAAAGGGCAGCGGCCTTCAGTAAGTAGGTTCATTCAGTTGCGCCTTTCTGTTGCTGTCTCCTTTCTCAAACAGCACTCGGGCCAATTCTAAAGATGTACATACTGTAATAATCTCAATTTTACGAAATTTTCACATTCTTCAAAAATATGCAAATCCTGAGTTTGCCAAGGTGTGAGTCGGGCCGTCACCTGACACGATCGGGAGCGCCAGCAACAGGCAACAGCACCATGAAGAGACAGCTGATGACACATTCATGCCACAGCTCTAAAATGAGGTTGCCCGTAGTCAGACAATACGAGCCGCGAATTAATTTACGATACCTGGAGCCACCACCACTACCACGCGGCAGCGGCCCTTGGCTCAGATTTAGCACACGACTCGAGCGTGCAATGAGACCGCCACGACTTGCGGATACGACGAGACCACCTCCACAGGGTTCACATGGTCCCAGTCTATCGTATATCGCACCTGCACATGTTTCCACCTGCTGGGACCAGACCAGCGGGCCCTTCTTCACCATCTCTACATCTTCTGTTCTCTGCAACTGCCAGCTTCTACGCTGGACATCGCCACCCCCACCCCTGGACCACCCTTCGACCCTGGACCACCCTTCCACCCCTGGACCACTTCCTCCACCGCCCCAGGTCTCCCCACGAATTACTAATACTTTAGTCTCTAATTAATTCAATTAATTCAACGCACTGTGCACTTTTCTCCAGCACAGACCGCTCGATTTATCACCGGCCGCAGGGCCACATCTGGGCAAAACGCATAACCCAGGTGGCACGGTGGCCCGTTGGCAGTGGCAGTTAGTCATCAACGGCGCCGCACAAGTGTGACACTGAACATGCCAATAGGAGAAGGACCGGGCAGTGTCGCTGGATGGAACCCGGGCCAAGAAAACTTTTGAGACGAATCGCGGATGCTGGGCTTCCTTAACAGCGTCTCCGGCCATGATGTCAGAGCAGCGGGTGCAGGACTGGGGCGGTGGGGCGATTTTGGAGAGAGGCAGACAGGGGGAATAACCCGGAAGACGGATGTCGAACGGTGGTGGATCCGGCGGTCACGTGACCGCAGTGGCCCAGACCACACTGGACACGTCGGTGCCCCTGAGTGCAAAATAGCACTGCAACGAGCCTGCGGCGTGGTCCGCTGCATCTGGCAGCCATTGCCGAACGAGACTGTGCGTGCAGCACAGGTTTCGCTTAGTACGGCGCGGCCGCGATTGCCAAGTGGACCACATCCGAAGACTGAGTGAAATTGGATGTCTGACTGAATGCATGACTGACTAACTGACTAACTAACTGACTGACTGAATGATACTACACAGCTGTGATCTGGGGTAGCACGCAGGAATCCTGGCCGATCCTGATCTGCTACTGGCCATTTGGTTGGTGCGGTACCGGGGAGTGCGTTTATTTTAGAACGAGGTGCAGAACGTGCGTGCGTTTGAAATCCCGGTCAGATGCCGGCGGCGACGCACGCTGGCGTCGTCGTCGTATAGAGGCGCAGTGTACGAGGGAAAGAAAGAAAGAGACACAGTGTAGAATGGAGGAACTTGGAAGGAGCCGTAGAAGGAGAAGCCACCGCCGAAACAGACCCAGAGCAACACCACCCTCCAGGGGTCCGCAGGCCATTACTAAGGGTCGGAGGTGTAACTTGCAGGGTAGTGAAGATTTGCGGTGGAGAAGCGACAAAACAGGGCCAGGCAAAGGCACACATCGGCAACCAGCCACAGCAGCAAGAGACGTTGGCGTCCACACACCGGGACACAGCGTGCCCCGCTCCGCTCCGAGCCCAACGGCCGGATCCACCCCTCCATTCGTGCTTCCCTTCCATCTACTCCTGGGCCTAGTCTCTCCCTCCTTCTCCTAATGTTATGGCCGAAGAGGCATGCCCGTGGGGGGCCTGTTCCAGAAACGTGGAAATCTGCGTGCAACGGCAGAAAACCGCCTCCTCCCCCCTCACCGGCTCATCTCCGCCTGGGTAGAGTTGCTGTGGAGTGAATTCCACGCAGTGGTCTGCATTCGCTTACAAGACGTCCAGTAGTGGACGCCTACTTCCGCTTCTACTTCCGCTTCTACTTCTCCTTCTACTTCTCTTCTCCTGTTTCTGCTTTCTCGTTGCACTGCTGTCCTTCCATACATTCCAGTCTGACTATATCGCGCAGGCTGCCCAGCAGTGAAATATAAACACAAACACACAAACAATCACTTGCCGATCGGGTGGCGAACATTGGCCGAATCCCGCAAGGCAGTGCAAAAACAGAGCCAGGTTATGGACCGACGAGATGCATACAGACAGTGCAGAGAGAATACACATACAGACAGACAGACATAGACAGATACATAAGACAGACAGATATAGACAGACACATAAGACAGACACATAAGACAGACACTGTCATAGCCATAGACGTAACTTCACCACCATTCTAGTAGTCCCTTAGCCTTCTTCCTTGATCTCTTCCCTCGCTTCACCGCCTATCTCCGCACGGATCGGCTCGCCTCTTTTCCTCCGTGCCGTCGCCCTTTGGGCTATTTCCGCCTGGGCCACTAATTGCGCCTTCGTCCTGCACCACCGCCCCATCGCCCTCGTCCTATATATACTCTGGGTCTCGCCTACTGCTCCTCCTTCTCCACAACTCCCTCCGTCCGTTATCTTCCCCCTTCCCTCCTCCTCCTCCTCCTCCTCCTTCTCCGTCTAATGTCGATTTCCACCAAGGACTCGCACGACGAGTTCCAGGAGGTCAACTCCGACACAAACTCCATTGCCGAGTACCAGGGGTTCGATGAGGCCACCGCCCACAACATCCACACGTTGGCCCGCACCTTCACCTCGCAGTCGTTGGACCACGACGAGACCTACACCCTGGACGGCTTGTTGCGCTACCTCTCGCACATGTCGCAGGTGCCGGGCGTGTTGCCCTACAACCACGACGAGGTGGCCGAGGACCTGCTCAACCCCGACAGCGACAACTTCAACGCCAAGTACTGGGTCAAGAACATGCGCAAGTTGTACGACCTGGACCCCGAGTACTACAAGCCCTCGCGCTTGGGTATCGCCTACCGCAACTTGCGGGCCTACGGTATCGCCGCCGACTCCGACTACCAGCCCACCGTCACCAACTTCTTGTTCAAGACCGCGGTCAACATGTACCGTTCGGTCAAGAAGCCCGACCCCTCGCACTACTTCGACATTCTCAAGTCCATGGACGCCATCATGCGCCCCGGCGAGGTCACCGTGGTGTTGGGCCGTCCCGGTTCCGGTTGCTCGACCCTCTTGAAGACCATCGCCGCCCACACCTACGGTTTTGACATTGGCGAGGAGTCCGTCATCTCCTACGACGGCATGTCCCCCGACGAGATCAACCGCTACCACCGTGGAGACGTCATCTACTCCGCCGAGACCGACGTCCACTTCCCCCACTTGTCTGTCGGCGACACCCTCGACTTCGCTGCCCGCATGCGTACCCCCCAGAACAGAGGTCCCGATGTCGACCGTGAGGCCTACGCCAAGCACATGGCCTCGGTCTACATGGCCACCTACGGTTTGTCCCACACCCGTAATACCAACGTGGGTAACGACTTTGTCCGTGGTGTGTCCGGAGGTGAGCGTAAGCGTGTGTCCATCGCTGAAGCTTCCCTCTCCGGCGCTAACTTACAGTGTTGGGACAATGCCACCCGTGGTTTGGACTCGGCCACCGCCTTGGAGTTTATCCGTGCCTTGAAGACCTCGTCCGCCATCTTGGAGGCCACTCCCTTGATCGCCATCTACCAGTGTTCCCAGGACGCCTACGACCTTTTCGACAAGGTGGTGGTCCTCTACGAAGGTTACCAGATCTTCTTTGGCCGCGCCGACGCCGCCAAGGACTACTTCGTCCGCATGGGCTGGGCATGTCCCCAGCGTCAGACCACCGCCGACTTCCTCACCTCCCTCACCAACCCTGCTGAAAGAGTGCCGTTGCCCGGCTACGAGAAGTCTGTGCCCACCACCGCGCAGGAGTTCGAGGCCTACTGGCGTAATTCGCCCGAGTACGCCGCCTTGATTGCCGAAATCGACCTCCACATCAAGGAGTCTGCCGAAAACAACTCCAAGCAGGCATACCACGATGCCCACGTCGCCAGACAGTCCAACCATATTTCCGCCAAGTCGCCCTACACCGTGTCGTTCTTCATGCAGGTCAAGTACATCATGGGCAGAAACATCCTTCGGTTGAAGGGTGATCCCTCGGTGGCCATTTCCTCCGTCGCTGGCCAGGTCATCATGGGTTTGATCTTGTCGTCCGTCTTCTACAATTTGCAGCCCAACACAGACTCATTCTACTACCGTGGTGCATCCATGTTCTTCGCCGTGTTGTTCAACGCCTTTGCCTCGTTGCTTGAAATCATGTCCATGTTCGAGGCCCGTCCCATCGTCGAAAAGCATAAGAAATACGCCTTGTACCGTCCCTCGGCCGACGCATTGGCGGGTATTATCACTGAGTTGCCCACCAAGCTCTTGATGTCCACTTCCTTCAATTTCGTCTTCTACTTCATGGTCCACTTCAGAAGAAACCCCGGCCGTTTCTTCTTCTACTGGTTAATGTGCGGAATGTGTACCTTGGTTATGTCTCACTTGTTCAGATGCTTGGGTGCTGTTTCAACCTCGTTGGCCGGTGCCATGACCCCCGCCTCCGTTTTGTTATCTGCCATGATTATTTTCACCGGTTTCGTCATCCCTACCCCCAAGATGTTGGGCTGGTCCAGATGGATCAACTACATCAATCCCGTGGGTTATGTGTTCGAGTCGTTGATGGTCAACGAGTTCGTCGGCGTCGACTACAAGTGTTCGCGTTTCCTTCCTTCTGGCCCTGGCTACGAGGACCTTTCCCTCTCCAATAAGATCTGTAATGTGGTGGGTGCCGTTCCCGGATCAGAAATTGTCACCGGTAAGGCCTATGTTGAAACTGCCTACAAGTACTACAATGCTCACAAGTGGAGAAACTTCGGTATCGTGGTAGGCTACGCCATCTTCTTCTTGTTTGTTTACATCTGCTTAACCGAGTTTAACAAGGGTGCCATGCAGAAGGGTGAAATCGCTTTGTTCTTGAGAAGTTCCATTTCCAAGAACAAGAAATTGGCCGAAAAGCAAAAGGCCACGACCCAGGATATTGAGAGCGGTGACGTCAGCGAGAAGATCGAGTTCAAGGACGCCGTTGAAGCCAACGAGACCTCCTCTTCCTCGTCCACCACCAAAGAATTGCCCTCATCGAAGAACATTTTCCACTGGAGAGATTTGACTTATCAAGTTAAGATTAAGTCTGAAGAAAGAGTTATTTTGGATCACGTCGATGGTTGGGTCAAGCCCGGCCAATTGACCGCTTTGATGGGTTCTTCAGGTGCCGGTAAGACCACCTTGTTGAACTGTTTGTCTGAAAGAGTTACTACTGGTGTTATTTCTGATGGTGTTAGAATGGTCAATGGTCATTCCTTGGACAGTTCTTTCCAGAGATCGATTGGTTACGTTCAACAACAAGATTTGCACTTGGCTACTTCCACTGTTCGTGAAGCTTTGAGATTCTCCGCTTACTTGAGACAACCAGACTCGGTTTCCCTTAAGGAAAAGAGAGAATACGTTGAGTACATTATCGACTTGTTGGAAATGAGACCTTACGCCGACGCCTTGGTTGGTGTTGCAGGTGAAGGTTTGAACGTTGAGCAAAGAAAGAGATTAACTATTGGTGTCGAATTGGTCGCCAAGCCTAAGTTGTTGTTGTTCTTGGATGAGCCAACCTCTGGTTTGGACTCCCAAACCGCTTGGTCCATTTGTAAGTTGATGAGAAAGTTGTGTGACCACGGTCAAGCTATCTTGTGTACTATCCATCAGCCTTCGGCCTTGTTGTTGAAGGAATTCGACCGTTTGTTGTTCTTGCAAAAGGGTGGTCAAACTGTCTACTTTGGTGAATTGGGTAAGAACTGTTCCGTTTTGACCAATTATTTCGAGAAGTACGGTGCTCCTCCTTGTCCTAAGGAAGCTAACCCAGCCGAATGGATGTTGGAAGTTGTTGGTGCTGCTCCAGGCTCCAAGGCTAACCAAGACTACCACGAAGTTTGGACCAAGTCCACCGAGTATCAAGAAGTCAACCGTGTTTTGGATGAGATGGAAGTTGAATTGGTTAAGATTCCAAAGGATGAATCCCCTGAAGCCCACAAGAGATACGCCGCTCCTCTTTGGAAGCAATACCTTATTGTCTCCCAAAGAGTTATTGTTCAGAACTGGAGATCCCCTGGTTACATCTACTCTAAGATATTCTTGGCTGTTTCCACTTCTTTGTTCAACGGTTTCTCTTTTTTCAAGGCTGATCACTCCATGCAAGGTTTACAGAATCAAATGTTTGCTATTTTCATGTTTATGATTATGTTTAACACTTTGGTCCAACAGATGTTGCCATACTTTGTCGTTCAAAGAGATGTCTATGAAGTCAGAGAGGCCCCATCGAGAACCTTCTCCTGGTTTGCTTTCATCGCTGGTCAGATCACATCAGAAGTTCCTTACCAAGTTGCAGTCGGAACATTGTCATTCTTCTGCTGGTACTACCCTATCGGTCTTTACCGTAACGCCGAGCCAACTGATCAAGTGAATAGCCGTGGTGTCTTGATGTGGATGTTTGTTTGTTCATTCTTTGTTTACTCCTCCACCACTGGTCAATTGTGTATGTCCTTCTCCGAACTTGCTGACAATGCTGCCAACTTGGCTACTTTGTTGTTCACCATGTGCATGAATTTCTGTGGTGTTTTAGCTGGTCCTGGTGTTCTTCCTGGCTTCTGGATTTTCATGTACAGAGCCAACCCAATGACATACTTAGTCCAAGGTATGTTGGCGACAGGTTTGGCAAATACTGATGTGGTTTGTTCTAAGGCAGAATTGTTGCACGTGAACCCACCTGATGGTGAAACTTGTGGTTCTTTCTTTGGCAACTACATGAAGGTTGCTGGAGGTAACTTGATGAACCCTAATGCCACTACTGATTGTTCTTTCTGTCAAATGAAGTCTACCAACGATTTCTTGGCGTCTGTCAACACTCATTTCAGTGAGAGATGGAGAAACTGGGGTATTTTGGTGGCTTTCATCGCCATCAATATGATTTTGACCATTGCATTCTACTGGTTGGCCAGAGTTCCAAAGGGTAACAGAGAAAAGAAGAAGCAACAAAAGAAATAACCGATTCAATTCTTATAAAGGAAAGGCTTGGCTAGATATATGGTTGGCAGCTCGTTCTTCCATCATAAGTCAGCATTAATATAGACAACAGCCCATATAAATAAATAATTGTTCAAAATAGTATTTAATTTGTCTGACTAAAAAAGCGATAGAACCAAGCTTGTGGAATCAATGTAGAGCGATCTGTGGTGTCTCTTGAATTGAAGGAGTAAGTGAATTTTTAGCTGAAATTGATGCTTCAAATACTCTCCATTTTAAAGCATAAATTTCAAGTCAGCCAAGCAATTGTCTTGACCCTAATCCATAAAATCGTTCTGTTTGCATGGTCCAATAATTACATATATGTATGTATTTATGTATGTATACATTCAACTTTTCTCTGCAGTATAGGTTTTTGTGTAGAAGAACCCCTTTCGCCAATTCCATCTGTGCCTTATCACAGAAATTGGGAGATATGAAGATAATTCATTTCAGATCTTTCCCACCATGAGAACAATTAATCGTGTTCTTTGTCGATCCCCGAAGTTGATTCTTGGGAAATCTGAAGATGATTCTTGAGATATTCTATGTTGATTATTGGGATCTGAAAAAAATTATTGTGACATCCGAAATTGAATGTTGTAGATAGTCCAAATTATTTAACGAGCTGAAGGCTTTCTCGATCTGGACCCTTATCGTCAGTTCCTTAGTTTCACACGTCCAAACAGGAGGGTTTCATACGACGGCGGTATAATGGGTACGACGGTGCTGCATTTCTTGAAATGGGGCCACTGCGATGCCAGAAAATGGTACGATGGCGGTACGAGGGCCTCGGTCTTTGGGTGTCCATTTTTCAGGCGGGCGAGCCCAACAGAGGGCCAATTCTTCAACACAGTTTCTACGAAGGGGCTTTCCCTACATGGTCTCACCAACCTCTGCCTCATGTGGCCTCAATTGGTTGCCCACACCATGGTGGTTGGCAATCACAACGGTGGAGGAAACTCCGAGACAGCAACCTTGCACTGCGACAATAGCGAGCCAAGTGGCATTCTCGCACGACTCTCGCTTGATCTACCGCCACCATGGTGCGAGATTACCGCGGTTTTTTTCAACTTCCACCGCCACCGTACCGCCCCATCTACCGCCATCGAGACCATCTAAGCCATGTAGTGCGAATCATTTACCCACTAAACTGAGCACTATACTTTTCACTCAGTTCACGCTCTCTAATTTCCCTGAATCTGCCCCATTTCGCCCCGTTCTTGCACAATTCCTCACCGTACCCGATCGCTCGTGCCGTGCCTGCTCGTATTTCACGCCCTCGTCCGTGCATTGTTCGCCTCCTGGCCAATAATCTGGAGCAGGTCGGACCACTTCTTACGCATCATCTGATTTTCGCACTAGCTAGTCTGGAGAAATCCACTATATATAGAGAGGCCAATACTCACCATTGCCAGCAGAATCAACAACTCGAGACCATCACACACCCCGATCCAATGGCCACCGAGATCCACGACACAGCACGCCCCATGAGGGAGAGAATGGAGGCGCTTATCCGCTTGAAGCAGCAGGAGATAACCAAGGGAATCGCCGACTTGGACACCGTCGGCTTCCACACCGACTCGTGGGAAAGAGGCGACAATGGCGGTGGAGGCCAGTCCATGGTGTTGCAAAACGGTACCACGTTTGAGAAGGGCGGTGTCAACATCTCCGTGGTCCACGGCAAGTTGCCAGCGGCCGCCGTGGAGAGAATGAGAGCCGACCACGCCAGCTTGAAGTCGTCCAGCCCTGACGGCAGCTTGAACTTCTTTGCCTGCGGCCTCTCATTGGTCATCCACCCCCACAACCCCCATGCGCCTACTGTGCACGCCAACTACCGCTACTTCGAGACCCACGACCCTACCACCAACGAGTTGCAGTCGTGGTGGTTTGGAGGCGGATGCGATTTGACCCCCTCGTACTTGTACGAGGAGGACGCCCGCCACTTCCACCTGACCCACAAGGACGCCTTGGACAAGTACGACCCTGCACTCTACCCCAAGTGGAAGAAGTGGTGTGACGAGTACTTTTTCATCAAGCACAGAAACGAGACCAGAGGCGTGGGAGGCATTTTCTTCGACGATTTCGACGCCATGCCCGCAGACCAGATCTTGCACATGGTGGAGTCGTGCTTCGATGCATTCCTCCCTGCCTACGTGCCCATTGTGGCCAAGAGAAAGGACCTCCCCTTCACCCCTGAGCAGAAGAACTGGCAACAGATCAGAAGAGGCAGATACGTGGAGTTCAACTTGGTGTTGGACAGAGGCACCCAATTTGGCCTCAAGACTCCAGGCTCGAGAATTGAGAGTATTTTGATGTCGTTGCCTGCGACGGCATCGTGGGCCTACGACCACCACCCTGAAGAGGGTAGTGAGGAGGAGCGGTTGCTCAAGGTGTTGCAGAACCCAGTGGACTGGATCTGATGTATATAGTAATGCAAGTCATGTGAAATGAGGTGTAGACTTAAAGAGAAGATTGGATGAAATAGCGTATCCATGGCCGAGATGTAATGCCTATCATTTTATCGAAATGTGATGCATATCCAGTAGTTGGAGTGCTACATGAGATCACATGACACTTAATACCCATTACGTTGAATGTAATTACATCAGTCCTAATCATATTGGATCACATGACACTGAATATCATAAGGATCACGTGTCTAATCACATGACCCATACCTCGGTACTAACCCCACAATCCTTATTAACTTTCCATTCTCTTCTCTTTCCCAATTCCCCAAGTCTCCAACTCCATGTCTCAGCTTGGTCCACAAGGAAGAGTCTTGGCTTCCAACAATCCTGCGGTTTCCAGGCCTCAAGACTTGGATTTCTTGATTAAAGACCTCACTTCGCCACCTCCAGATTTAACCGTGTCCAAGGCCCTTGGCTATCTTTACCACTATCTTCCGTTTGTGAAACATGAGCACAACTTGAGAGTTGTTGTTGCCAGCTTTTTGAATTCACCCGTGTGTTTTGGCGCTGCGGTCCCCTCTTATGAAGATAACTACTTGATCATTGAAGTGTTCAAGTTGATCCTCGACAAAAAGCTCAAGATCTCGCAGCCTACGCTCGATATCAAGACATTTTACTCGGTGATTCTCAAGGAATTGACCCATTTCGTCGAGTTCTCGCCGTACCAGAACAGCTGGAAGGTTCTTCCCATCATTGCCGGAGTGCAATTGTCCAATGAGCTCAGAGACGAGCTCTACTCCAGGAACAACTTCATCTCCTACGGCTGGTACTTCCGCGACTATGACAAACAGATCAAGGAGTTGTTCCAGAAAGCCATCCGCTTTAGTCTTTCGCCCTCATTGGGCGAAAATGTCATCTACTTAACGCTCATAAGTTTGGCCATCTCGTACAAGAAGGGCGATGACCTCGACCAAAACACACAAGGCATCAGCCCTAAGTTCTTGGTGTCCAAGATATTTGAAATGCTCTATTTGAACCCTCAAACGTCGCTTTTGGCATATACCAAGTTCCTCCAGCTCCCCAAGCTGCCCGACTTGGAGGGCTTCCTCCAAAAGGAAATCCTCCAAAAGCCAGCAGTCAAGCACATGAACAAGATCTCATTCCTCTTGGAGGCGTACCTTTCCCAATTATCCTTCAGCTACGACTCCTTCGAATTGGTTAACAATATCATCGATAGATTACATCACTTCAACCAGCATTTGAGCCTTTCGGTCCAAGACTCCATCTATAATGACCCCAAGCGGACTGCTGTTTCAGATGCACCATTTTCGCAGTTTTGGTTCTTCATGAAGGGTGTTTTATTCCTGGAAACGGTGATATTTCAAGGCATTTTGACCCGGTTCCTCGGCTCTAAGAATAGATCCTTCTTGCAAAGAAACCTGGACCAGAGAAAAGAAGCGGAATACAAACAGATTGCACCTAAGTTATTGTCCAATTTGTACTATCTTAACTTTATCTTACTTTCGATCGGTCAGGGTGGATTTGACAACTACAACTTCGTCTACTACTTGGCCATAGAAATCTCCTTGAGCACTGGGCTCGAGTTCGAGAGACTCACAATGTACATGATCGGAAACTACAATGAACTCAATCTTTATGCCGATGTTTTAAACAAAAACTACGTTGGAAGATCCAAAGTGCTCTTCGTTTTGGGCTTGTGGGAGAACTACTTACAACTGTCCAGCAAGAGACCCGAGTTTGCCAGAGCGGAAATATTTGATTTGTGTATCCACTTGGCTGATGACTCCAAATATGACGACAATGACTTGATCGAGGCAGCCCATTCAGCAATTCTTCTTTGCTTTTCGGCAGACGCAAAGATCCAGGAATATATTCAGTATATCGAGCTCTTGTTCAGACAGTTCCCAGGAAGACTTTCGGCTACTCAATTAAGTATTGCAGTTGAAACCTTGGGCAAAAAGGTTCTTTCCAATCCCGTGAATTTGCTGGAGACCAAAACCTCGGCCGACGAATTCCTAGATTTCCTTTATGTTAGAACTTCAGACGTGAGGCCTGGGTATCCTATCAAGGTCAGCGAAGGGTTCCCTGATACGTTCACTTCAGCACAGCCCATTCCAGAGATCGAAGCCAACTCGACTCTTCACAATATTGATGAGAAAACACGGAAAGAACATGATATCGCCAGAGTGAACAAGGGCAAAAAGCCTAAGGATTTGCACAAGATCCACCTTTTGCCTCCAGGAAAGGTTCCCAAGGACTACAGTTTCCAGGAAAGAGTTGCCCCAGAGTCCACCAGAGAGGCCTATATCACGTCTTTCGTCAATATTGTACCGTATCTTCCCTTGTCTCTCTTCACCTTTTGGCTAGGAAGAATTTGGGAGCTTATTGAGCGGAGTGATCCTGGAGAAATCCAATTCTTGTCTTCTATCTTCTGGAAGGTGCTTTCTGAGAACTTGGATTTGAACAGAAGCGAATTGGCCTACAGATGGTGGTACACCGAGAGAGAAATACCCCAGAACTTCGAAAAGTTACGTTTATAGAGACTAGTTCTTTAGAAAGCATGTAAATAATTTTAAAAAATACTGCAAAAAAACAAAAGTAAAGCATAAGATCCAGCTTCCCAAGTAGAAAGTATTGTGATTCCGGGTTGTTCCGTGTCACATGTATACACTTCGTCCTAAAACTGGGGTAGTTCTAATAGTGCTGGATCTCTTGGGTCTAACACGACTGGACATCTCATCTCATCAAATAATTTGTCTTTTGCACTTACATCACACTACAATGGCCAGAAAAAAGTCCGCTGCCAAGAAGGCAAGAGAACAAGCCGAAGCCGAAGGCAAGTCCACAGGTGCTTCTCCCCAAGTAGTCGAAGCTCCTGTTGAAAAATCTGAAAAATCTGCTGAAAAGCCCAAGAAGACTGTGAAAATTGATGCTCAAAAATTGGATGATTCCGAGTCGGAAGAATCGTCTTCCTCGGAAGAGGAGGACGAATTTGGTGATTTGATTACCAACAATGTCGAGGAAGGCATCGAAAAAGTTCTTAACGCTATCAAGAACGACCCCAAAAGCTTGTTGAACCCAGCCGTCAAGTTCTTTGAAGATCCAGCGAAGTCCACCTACAATGACAAGAAAGAGAAGCCCATGTACTTGAAGGATTACCACAGAATGAACTTGTTGTCAGGAAACTATAAGGATGAAGATGAGGATAACGAATTCAACACTGTGGATGGCGAAAAGCCATTTGTGGTGACCCAAAGGGAAGAAAGAAACCAATTGCTTTCTGATATTAACAATGCATTTGAAGGCGACGACGATGACGAAGACGACGACTTCTTGAAGAAGGTTGAGCATAAGGAACAGTCCCGTAACGAGGCCTTGAAGTCCATCAGATTGCCAGACCCCAGAGAAAGCGAGGATGGCTTCTTGAAGGCATTCCTCGATAACCAAGCTTGGATTCCTACCAAGAACGATAAGGTGATCAATTTGGACAGAATTGACCAGGATGACGAGGAAAACTTCGATGATGCCGTTGAAAAGTTCGAGCACGCCTATAACTTTAGATACGAGGACGCCAGTGCTGCCGAGATTGTGTCTTATGCCAGAAACCAGGCTACTTTGAGAAGATCTGCTACCAATGCCAGAAAGAGACAAAGAGAAAAGGAGCAAGAAGAGAAGAAACAGGACGAGAAGAAGAGGGACGATATGGTGAAGAAGAAGAAGACTCAAACCATGAACAAGGTCATCAACAGATTGACCCAGATCAAGGAAGCCGTTGGAGATGATGTCAGTGACGAAGTGATTGAAAAGGTCTTCGGTGACTCTCTTTTGAACGAAGATTTCGACGATGCCGACTGGGACAGCAAGATGGCTGAAATTTTCAATGAACAATTCTATGGTGCCGAGGATGAGAAACCAAAGTTCGACGACGATTTGGGAGACATTGTCCTGGATGACGATGACGAAAATGACGTTGAAGAAGATGGCGAAGACATCGGAGAAGATATGGGTGAGGACATGGGTGAGGACATGGGTGAGGACATTGGAGAAGATGTCGAGGAGCCTCCCAAGAAGAAGTCCAAGAAGGAGCAACTCAAGGAGAAGAAGTCGTCCAAGAAGGACAAGGAAGCCATTAGACAGAAGGCTCAGAAGCTCGTGGAGGCCAATACCGTTAAGATTATTGACCAGGTCGAGGAAGAAAGAGGCCGTGGACGCACTAATGACGAAGTCAAATTCAAGTACCGTGAAGTTTCTCCTGAAGCTTTTGGTTTAACTACCAGAGAAATCTTGTTGGCTGATGACAAGCAGTTGAATTCTTACATTGGTATCAAGAAGTTTGCTCCATACCGGGCCAAGGAGGCCAGAATGAAGGACAAGAGAAAGTACACTAAGAAGAAGCATTTGCAGGACTGGAGGAAAGAAGTTTTCAGGGACAAGAATGGACCACAGCTTCCTGAGGGAGCCAAGGACGACGAAATTTGGATTCCGATGGAAGAGGGAAACGAAAAGAAGAGCAAGAAGCATTCCAAGCAAAAGCACAAGAGCAAGAGCAAGTAAATAGGTGTACCATAGTCATAAAAGATAATAGAGATAAAAAATGTAGATGGATAATTTTCAGTGAATCTTCAAGAAAGAATTAATGACGATAATTGTGTTTCAAGAATTTAGTTGCAATATGGATGAAGGCACAGGGAAGAATTGGTGTCTCAATTACAACAAATTGAATATGAATACCCGTTTAATCGCCTTGATCACAATGTAGCAGCTGCACAGAGGTGACCCAATTACATCATGGACAATATTAATTTTATAAGAAGCAGACGCCGGCGTAACAACACCTTCTATAAATCTATAATTTGCATTAAATAACACTAATCGTACTTGTTAGGATAACTGAGCACCGACTTGGCTGCAGATCTCCGCAAACCCACACTCTTGATGGATCTTCTGGAGCTGCTGGGTCTTTCGTCCTTGCCCATACTCTGCACCCGTCTCAACCAGAAATTGGCGAGGCCGATACACATCAAGGCAATGAACACCATGACACCGAGAATTCCAAAGAACCACTGGAGGGTGTCGCCGCCCTGGCCTGGAATATGCACGTTCATACCGAACAAACCGGTGATCAAGTTCAACGGAACCAACACTGTACCGATTATGGTGACCTTGGACAAAAGCTCTGTCACATTCAAGTTGGAGTAGAAAGACTCCACCTGCAACTGGGCCAAGTAGTTGGCGTGCGAACGACTGAAGATCTTCTCGTACGCCAACAAGTTCTGGAACATGGTGACGACGTGATCCTGGATATCGCCCAAATACAACGCGATGTCGGCCCTGGGTTGGGCTATGCCTGTCTGGTGGTGGTACTGCCAGCCGCTGCTGAAGTTGTTGGCCGAAGCGCCGGGACCGGGGCCAAAGCTGACCCCACCGGTGCCTCCTTGGTTGAAGCCTACGGGGTAGGAGCTGGAGTAGGAGCCAAGCATGCCGCCCATTGGAGGAGGACTGGCATAGCCTGGAGTGGCATGACCACTGGAGGGCTGCTGTGGCTGTTGGAAGTGCTGGTTGTGAGGCAAGGCGAGATGGGCCGCTTCATCCTGGCACCGTTTGGCAAACATCTTGATGACGTCGGCCTTTCCTGACAACAAGCGCATCAAGGTCATGACCTTGCGTCTGGACTCACCGATACGCTGGAGCATGGTGGAGAAGTCCATTTCGCGGGCAACAAACACACTGTCCTCGATGGCATCAGCCTCGTACTCGATGGACGTGATAATGGGTGCAAAGCCATCGGTGATGTCATCGATGAGGGCATAGCAGATCCAGTCGGCAGAGACATCGACGTAATCACGCAACTGACGGACTCTTCTGCGCACATTGGCGGGATGGCTGATGGGCGAGAAGTGGAACGACAACACACCGTCACGGAACACCACCAAGTAAACGTTGATGGGCTCGAGATAGTCTTCGGACTCCTTGTCGGGCTCGAAAGTGTGGAAACAAACGAAGTAGTAGTTACGGAACAACTCCACCTTCTCACGGGTCTCTTGCATCCGGATATCCTCGGCGGTCAACGGGTGGATTCCAAACGCTTTGGCAAGGGTCTTCATCTCGGCGTCCGTGGGACACACGCAGTCCAACCACCAAGTGCTCTCACCGTTGCGGAACAACTCACGGACACTTTGACCAGGCTCCACCAACGAGGGGATGTCGGGGGCATGGGTGGTCTCCTCGGACTCGGAGCTGAAGAACGAGAAACGGTCGGGCAAAGAGGATGCCGCCAGGTCGGTGACTCTAGTTCCACCAAATTTGACCTGTTCTGACGACGAAGAGTCGTCGCCTTGGAACTTGATTCCCGAGGGCTTAGTTTTCTCGGGGTAGTCGTCCTCGCTGGAGGTGTCAAAGTGTGGTTTGACGTGCACCGACGCCGCAGAGTCGGCGTCGGCAACATCCTTGTTGTTGGTGTTGGTGGTGAGCTTGGCTAGGATGTTCTTGGGCGTATACTTGAGGGCCGCAGTGCTGGGATTGCGAGAACCAGTGGACTTGGCGTCACGGGTGGTGACGCGGAAGGCAGTCTGTTCCGCAATCACCTGCTGTTGCTGCTGCATCGCGCGGTCCTGCTCTTTTTCGGCGTTGATGAAGTCTTCGATCTCATCAAAGTCGATGCCCTTGATACGGATGTGCTCCCGCAACATGGGGAAACAGACATCTTCCTCGGTCTCCTGCGACGACCGCGAGGCATGGGAGTCGGCCTCCAGGTCGATAGAAGACCGGGAGGGCCTTCTTTCACGATCCCGCTTGGGATACTTTTCGTCACCACTGTCGTTGGTCTTGGACCGTGTCATGGGACTGACCAAGTCGGACTCCAAGTTCTCAGCCCCGGACAGGCTGCGACGGAACCGTTTCAGGGGGGCCCGCAAGATGCCGCGCTGCCCATCCTTGGGGTTGGCCAAAGACTTGACCTGTTCGGAGAACGAATGGGAGCGGCCGTTGCCTGAGCGGCCTCTTCTGGCGGCGGCAGCAAGCGACCCGGGGTACCCACGTGGGAACGGCATGCCCGCGATGGGATCGTCGAGGTACAGGTCGTCCTCGGTATAAGGACCAGCAGTGCTAGGGCCTGGACCTGGAACAGCAGTAGGACCTGGAACAGCGTTGGAGGCACCAGTGGCAGAGGCACCAGTGGCGGTGGGTCCCACGGGGGGAGCGGTGTCCCCGACGGGGAGCGCGCCAGGACCGGAGTTCATCTGGAAATCCCTACGCACGGCGGTGGGATAGCGAGCATCGCCCGGAGTGGAGTAGCGAGCATCGCCCGGAGTGGAGTAGCGAGCATCACCGCTAGAAGTCACCTCAACGGGTTGGTGCTGGTGGTGGTGCTGGTGGTGCTGGGGATGTTGGTGATGATGGTGGTGGTGATGGTGCTGGCGATTCTGGTGGACCAGGTCATCGTCAGTCTCGATGGCAGACTCGGTAGGTGCCATGCCGTGGATAGAGCCGCGGATGGGAAGCGACACCTGGTGACGGTGGTCGTCCAACACCTCGTCGGGGTTGGTATTGGCCAAGTCTCTGGCAGGGGAGGCGGAGCGGAAGCTTTCTGAGTCGGACATTATGGTCTAATCATGCTTTGGCAAGGCAGAAGGAGACAGGTGCTTTGAGGGCAACAGGACACTGGAGTGGTGGGCTTAACACAGGGGGTGGTGGTGGGCGTAACACACGGGGGGTGAAAAGTTGCAGGCTGGCGTGGAACGAGCTCAAGGAAGCAGAAGCCTATAGGAGAGTAGGAGCAATGGGAACACAGGACTCGGTACTGGAGAGAGCCGAGTATATGGTGCTAGGTGCTATGAGCTGTGAAGCTGGAGCTGTGGGCTTTTGAGCGACTGGAGTCGGTGGTGGTGGTGGTAGTGGAGGTGGTGAGCACAGTAGTAGGACTGGCAGGCTCGCTGGATCTGCTCTATACGGTTTCACTTCACGTCTACCTTTGGTGGTACAACGTCAAGAACTGGGACTGCGAACTAGAACGCGGAAACTGGGCACATGTATGGGAGATGGTGGAATCACACAGCAAGCGTGGGTTTATATATCGATGGCATTATAGGGCGAGAAATTTTACGAGCGATGTATAGATGGGTCGTGCGCGGCAAGAGGCTTGAGAGACCAAAAATAGGTGGGGGTTACTTGTGGGAGGTAGATTAATTGTGTAGAGAAGGAGGAGGACAGAAAGGGGGGAGGACAGAAATGAAGGGGCGCCTATGAGTCAAGAGTGTCTTTGAGGCGCTTCTCCGGGGCCACCGGGGGGTATTTGCAGGGCAAAATAATAACTGTCACGTGACTTTTTCAATCCACCACCACTCTCCCCCACGCCCGCCAATGGCCCGAACAGACGAGAGGACAGTAGTGGTTTTGGCCGTTTCCAGCACGTCCAACTGTTAGGCCTTTCCCTTTCGTTTTCGGTACCGGAGGAACGTGGCTTTCCGGGCTGAATTGACATGTGTGGGTAAGGTGAGGGAATTAGGGAAATGCCGCAGGCAGCGAGGCTGAAAAAGTGGCTGCATCAGCTGGCGGGCCCGTCGACAAATTCGGTAATGAGATTGTGGCTCTTGGCGAGATCTACGGCAGAGATGCAGAAGCTGGGAAGGTTGGCACGTGCCCTGAGTCACGAGTTTTCGGGCACCAGTTCACGTGCCAGTCACGCGACGAAAATTTTCTAGTTATGGTTCCACTACCTGGCTGCTACTACACCTATGGGCATGTTCACATAGCCGGTCACCTAAAGCTCCAAATGCCGGTACGACACCTCACATTGAGACAGACATGTCTAAATGTTCGTATCAACCTTCGAAATCGGGCCACTTTCCGTCACAGATCAGCTTTTCGCCTTTCCATCCACTCATTCTGCACCATTAATCCACTTCATAGCAACTCCTGGCCTAATTGCTCGACTCAAGTCACGAAACAAGGATCCAAATCAAATATCAAGCCTCCAGAAATTGGCTCTGATGCTCCGGATACACTGTTGCTGAATTCCTTCAATCTTCCTCATGTCATCGAGTCCGGCCAGAACTCCACCACTTCCGTCCACACCGACGCCAAACCAGCATATTCCGCCGAAGCAGGCCTTACTCAAGCTCAGCTACATTCCAGAATAAAGGCTCTAGTCAAAAATGGCGATTTTGCTCACATCCATCGCATATTGCAGGCCAACTCGACCGTAATGGACTCCAACACCCTCCAATTCATCCTTGACGAATCCATGAGCATCGCGCCTCCGAAATTAGATACCGATTGCGAAGCCGAAAGTCCCTACTATAAGTCACTCACTAGACTCGACTTGACTACTCCATTCTCGACGTACATTTTCCATTGCATACCTCATCTATTTCAAATTTGCAAAGAGTATGAGTCTCTAATGCGTTCAAACCAGCCCCTCCATGAATATTGGATCTGGATGTGCTATCATGTCAATGATTTGGAGCTGTTGGAAGCCTCAGTGCATCAGTACTTACAGTATCCAGTATACAATTCGCCTACTCTAGGCTATTTATTCAGTGCCTTCATCCTCAATTACGAGGTCGAGTACTCAAAAAACTTGTTTCAGCAAGTTCTCTCGAGTAATAGGCCCTTGAACCAATCGTTGTTGGACACTGTTTTGTCCCAGATGATTAAATCAGATGCGTTGTTTGAGAATACGACCACAGTGTTTCAAGCGTGGACTTCGATAGAAGGACTTCCACAACCTACTCCAAAATCATGTGCTTTGATGCTTCGAGAGCATTATAAGTACGCCTCGACCCAAGAGTTCGAAGATTTCCATCAAGTCATTAAGATTTACGACTACGCAAACCATCATCTCATACAAGCTGTTGCTCTCCAATTTTCAATAATTGAAAGAGACCCCTCTACTTACCAAAAACATATTTTTGACCACGATATGTACGATATGGAATTGATTTCGAGTTCATTGCGCAGGAGTCAGGATTTGGTGGAATACCACGAGAGCTTCCTCAAGTTCTTCGTGAAATACTCGAACATGGAAACCATCCAATATCTTTTACTTAACATGACACATGATGGGATTGAGCTCAACGGTCACCATTTCAACCTTATTGCATCATATTATGTGAAAAGTAACAAGTTCATTTACTTGTTGAAATACCTCGAGTCATCCTCATCGAAGATCCCATTCAGTGAAGTGTACCTCAAAAAGTTGTTCGATGCTTTCATTCGAACCTATCCATATAAAGCAGTCGAATTTACCAAGAAATTTCATAGCTGGATCAAGGAAAATGACCGCTTCTCTGATGAACAAAAACAGAAGTTGCTTCTGGTCCTAAGAATAGTTCAGCTCAACTCTCAACTTACGCCCTACAACTTGGACAACAATATTTTGGAAACGAAAGAGAAAAAGTACGATTCTAACCACTGGAAAGCCATTGAATGGAAACAGGATAAAAATGGCCGGATTGTGCGGCTCAATGACCAAGTTCAATACAGAATAAATAAGGGCTTCATGGACGTTTTCCGCAAAGGAGTCCGTCCCGATGCTTCGCTTATCATGAACACTTTCCGGAGACTGGATATGAACAGTAAACAAATCTTGATTGACATATTGAAAAGAATCAGAATTTATGACGAACGCAAGGTGGAGATAGAGCTCGTGATTCTCCAGGCCAAGCAAACCAAACAGTCGCTCGAGGAATTCTTCAGTAAGTCTGATTTAGGCTTCTTTTCCCTAAGTGATCGCATGCGATTTGCACGGATGTTGATGAACAAGAACCTCTTCAAACAGTCACTTGAGGTTCTTCAGAGTATAGACGAGATTGATCTTGACGACCGGTCTAAAATGGTGAAGTTGAATCTTGAGCTTCGGAATAATTGTATCAGCAGCAATTTCGCAGCATTTGTCCAGACCATTGAGCAGTTTCCCATTAATGATGTGGTTCTCAGCCCATACTTATATAACCAGTGTTGTTATATCGAAAAGATGCTTCTTCAGAAGATCCGGTACATGGAACAGAAACAACCAAGCCAATTGAGCCAGTCACAGGCAGAAACAGCGGTGGAAAAGCTCCGAGGCTTAATTGCTGATATTCTGCTTCGGTTGAAGAAGGATGAGGCAGATTTGGAGAGTGCAACAAGCTCGATGTTCGAGATATTAGACCGGTGGATACTTGAAAGTGCCGGATACCAGGCACAATAACCAATTTCAAAATATAGACGGGCGGAATGGCGAAAATTCCGATTCCGGGTGCTTTAAAAGCAGTGTATTTTAGTGTAAATAGTCGCATATCATATACATAGCCAGATCAAATTGTAGGCGAACTAGAAAGTATTATCGGATTTAGGGGCAATTAAGAAAGGGCAAAGATATGTAGATTTCACTTAGCTTTCAAGAAAATCAAGATAGTTTGAGACATCGAGATGGAATTTTCCTTTCGAAGACATACTAGTGTTCTGAACATAACTAGCATTACCTTCAAATAATCGATAGAAGTTCAAAAGATAAGCCTAGAATACCACAGACAAGTATTAAAAAAATAGCTACTGTCTCCACTTCTGTAAATTCTTGTGATTTACTAGTTTTGTATCGCATCATTGATACCTCTTTTACTGCAACAGTCCCACATTAAGGGTAACAAGTTGCCATAATCCACATTTGCAGGGTACACATTATACTATCATCTGCTCAGTTATTCGACTTTGACCCATTTACATTGCTCAGCACCTCCACTTCTAACCAGTGTTACCCCTCCATTCTCAATCCTTTCCTTCCATTCCCTTCTCTCTTTGACTTCTTCCTTCCTCATTCTATAATGTCCCTCTACTCTCTTCTTTCTCGCGGAATTCTCGCCCACTATATCACATATAGCAATTCATTTCCCTCCAATCTTTCTGTTATTATCTTCATTTCTTCCTTCGCCACTCTCTCTTTCCTTTTACCTTTTCCCTCCCTCCTTCTTTCCTCCTTTTTCTCTTGTCCCTTCTCCCTTCTCTCTTCCTTTTGCCTCTCTTTTTCGCAACCGTGATAACCCCCTGCACACAGCGCCACTATCATCTATTCTATACATCTACCATGGCAGATGAAGACGTGCAAATATGGCACGGCATCGTATGTTTCGCCTCAAAACCCGTCCTACCAGTTCCAGAGCCTTACTAACCCCAGGATGCCAACTTGACCCGCGGTCTTTTGGGCAAAATCACCGCCAATGTCAACTGCTCCATCTGCGCTGACACCATGCATCTCCCCTTCATCACGGAGTGTGGCCACCTGTTCTGCTACGAATGCATCACCTCGTGGTTCCAAAACAAGATCAACTGCCCCACATGCCGCCACGAGATCCAGCACCGGCCCGTC
Source organism: Suhomyces coccinellae (assembly GCA_030565345.1). Taxonomy (NCBI): domain Eukaryota; kingdom Fungi; phylum Ascomycota; class Pichiomycetes; order Serinales; family Debaryomycetaceae; genus Suhomyces; species Suhomyces coccinellae. Next base: position 137,489 of record JAJMBP010000016.1, on the reverse strand, counting down.
GTTAACATTCACTTGAAGGAGATCGTCAAGAACATCACCGACATCATCATCGAAACCCGCCAGGACGCAGCGGAGCGGGAAAAGCTCCAGCGCCTGCGGGACCAGGCGATCCTGGCCTACGAGTACGACCTCAAGCACAACCGCGTGTTTGGCGAGATCTTCAAGTCCGCCTTGACGTTCGTCGACACTTCCGATGGGGTCCCCCGGTGTGGCAATTGCCACTGGGAGGCCAACGGAGATGTGTGCCTCCACTGCGGCACACGGTTCCGCCAGGCCCACGAGGACGAGTATGACTCCGCAGATGAGGACTCAGTGGACTACAATCAGTCGCAACCCTTAGAGGACGAGTACGACTCCAGCGACAGTTTCGTGGACTCGCGAGGGATGGCCGAGATCAACCAGGACCGCCGGTTCTTTGACGATGACGACGACGGTCTTCTGTCAGGGGACCCGATGTCGGGCGACGAGTGGAACGGGTTTGAGGCGGAGGGCTTGGAAAATAGTCCTATTGTGGTTGAAGCCTACGACGAAGATGATCTCAATAGTAATGATGACTATTATGAATCTGATGATTTGCGTGATGCGTTGGACGAGTTCCACCACACCCATATGCAAGAGGCGGAGGAGATCGAGCGGCGCATGCCCAAGCGGAGCGCCAGACGTGTGGTAGTGGTGAGCGATGATGACGATGAATGAGAGACAAAGAGAAGGAAGGAGAAACACAATTAAAGGAAATGCAAGGAGAGAAATGGAGTGGACAGTAGTAAGGAGAGAGTTTCCAGAGAAAGGAGGGCAGCAGTAAGGAGAGAAAATTCGAAGAGAGAAGGTGGAAGCAGATATGGAAAAGGAGAGGAGAAGTATGACTGCGACTAAAAACAGACCATTTGGTGGAATGAGTAAGAAGGATGAAGTTGGCAATGGAGGGAAACTGCATCGTGAGAGGCAATAGGCATATTGGGCTATTGGAGAGGCTAAGTGGGAAATGGATGCAAATGGAGAACATAAGCACTGAATTGTGGATGCAAATGAGAAGACTACATGGCGAGAAAAGAGCTAATGGACCACGACAAGCACATGGTGAAATATACTGAACTACGCGAGGAGGTAACAAATTGAATCCTGCAATCAGTCTAGGGCAACTTCGCTGATAGGAACTGACTACCTATTGCAGCCTTTGTTCAATTTAGCCTTTGGAAGTCCGTCATATGTGAAATGCATCTACAGAAAATGAACTAAACCAAAAACTGCAACTCAAATTAATATAATCACCAATTGGGGAAGTTTGCAAGCTTCCATATTATCCATTTCCGGCACTGGCCTGTCTTGGCCCAGTACTGGCGTCCTGATGGCTTGGGTAGTGGTATCCCGTGATATTTCGCTTATGTAATGAATGATTAAGCACCACAAAACCGCCAGCCAATAGGGTGTGCATACTTTCTGTGAAAAAAATGAACTGATATCAAATACATAAAACGTAAGTTTCCACACTTCGTTACCTTCATCAATCACATCTGAACCATGGATCCTCAAAGAATCATCAAGTTGCAAAAGCACTACCAGAACTCCACCAAGCCTTTGTGGTTGAGAGGAAAGCACGCTAAGTTCGCCGTCTACCCATTCTACGCCGTCTTCACCGTTGCCACTGCTTTGCCATTGTTCTACGCCGGCAGAGCCATTGCTGGTATCAAGGACGAGTAAATGTTTCGATAGCATGAATAAAACATAATACACAGATACGTTACCATTCCGTCGAGAGAAGAGGACACGCAATGTACCCAGGGAATGAAAGGCAGTGAGAAAGTTGGATGAAATATGTCAATACCTGGAGAACAGCACCAAATGAAGCTGAATAATAGCACACCAAGTGCCACCACAGGGCCATCCATAACTGCCACATTCGGCCAGATACATGCGTTACAGCGTCCATAGGACGACTACAGCTCTTCTTGACTTGTAGACACACGTGACTTGGATCACGTGAAGTGTATATTACTTCAACAACTTCTCTACCGTCCCACGGGCAGTTCCTGCTAACGACGGCTCTTGTAAAGCGTACTGCTCCAACCGCTCGACCAACTCCTGGCGATTGATTTCAATTTTTTCACCGTACTGGACTTTTGCATGCCCCACAAATATCATGGTGTAGCCCACAAAATGTCGAGCCATATCTCCAAAGGACTCATCCAAGTTCAGAACCAGTCGTATTACTTGGTTGACCTCTTCAAAGGAGTCGAGCTCGATCCTCCTAATTTCTGGATACTTTAGAAGCAAGGTAAATACCACATGTAGTACACTTGTGCCCGCTTTTGCCGGATTTGAATCCTTGGATGTCAGTAGTCCAAGGCAAACATTTTCTAAGAATATGGGCAAGTACTCCTTTCTATAGAGAAGACCATGAACTTCACCATTTTGGTCGTAGTTTGTAGCGAGCAAGAGAATTATGTTCCATATTTGTTCTTGTACCTGTGCTTTTGCAGTCGAAGTTCTCATTATTACAGCAGTGATGTATTTTCCAAGTACTGTTAAGTTCTCGAAAAACCATTGGGCCAGTAGGTATGTCTCAAGATATGCTAGAAGTTTAGTTAATTCGTTCTCTTCAGAAAGCCTGTCCAATAAATTTACTGCTTCGTCGAATAAATTCCAGTCATTTAGGTCCGAGTTTTGCTTGAAAATGCCAATAAACGTAATTTGACTTGCGGGACTCTTGACCTTCAATTTCATTTCTTCAATTCTACTTCGAGTAAATTTCAGAAAGGCTGTGGTGGAGATTTCTGTGCCTAGACGTTGGAATATTGCCAAATAATGACTTCTCAATGTAACGGCAATCTCTTCTGGATTGGTGACACTTATCGATAACTGAAGAATACATGCTGAAAGAAGCCATTCTATGACCTCCTTATCCTTGCTGGTCATCTTGTCAAGTTTCGAATATATTGCTATTAATTTTTCAGCAATCACTCTAGAGTAACTTGCAAGTGCATCGCTTGTGGAAAGCTCTTCGTACAAGTCCAATAAACTAGAGACCAACCGTGAATTTTCCTCAATTAACTTCGAGCCACTCCCCCTTTTCAAGATTAAACCGTCCATAATTTCATCCAATGATTCTACTTCGCGATTCTTTTTGGCCAAGTTTCTCAAGTCATTAATGTTGGCGACCTCCTTAGAATCGGAATATGTCGCCTCAACATCATATGGCTTCTCATTTTCATCTTCTAGCAAGTATGTTCTCTCTTCGCCGTATATCAGCACGTTCTTCTGTGGTTTAACCTTCGAAACATTTCTGGGGCTAGTATTATTGACTGAGACGGCTGGAGTACTTTTCTCTAGCTTCTCATATATAGAGCTTATGTGGCTTACGTGGGCCACTTTTCTATCCTCATCTTCGGACAGAACCAGCTCTGTCTTCAATGGAGCCACTACGTCCATGCTGTCGAACAAATTGGCCCAGGCATCCTTTTCCTTAGGCGTAATAGGTGTTGAAGGTGTGGTTGAGTTCTTCTTTAAAGGGGAGTCACTGGACGAGCGTGACTTGGATTTAGGAGTGCTTGGAGTAGTTTTGGTAATTTTTCTCCTTTCACCATGATTATTATCCGGTCTTTTAGGTTCTTTCAGATCGGTTCCTTCTCCTGCTCTCTTCAACGATTGCATCAAATTTTTCGGACTCATGTTGGATTTCACATTATATCCGTGAACAAGCTTCTTCATCTTTCGAGGAGAAGTGGTCAATTGATCCTCAAACACGTCATCAGTGGCTTTTCTGGGAGATATCCGTCTTGAGTCGAAAGAAGCAGATGGAAGAAGTTGGTCCTTTGAAACAGTCGTTTCGTCTTTCACGAGACCGACGGCATCGGGAGAAGCTGCATTGTCAGATTCCTCGTCACTTGAGAAGGGCAGTGGCTCTGACGAGAGTCGAAACCGTTTGGCTTTCTTGCCAAAGACATTCATGTGGCTAATATTGGGGCACGTGATGGAATGTTCTTGAGGCTTTTGGTACCTATAAATGCACGACTTTGGACATTTTACCAAGTGTTATAACTTTAAAGTGACATATGAATGGAAGGATATTATTCCTTCTGTATTTGATGAAATAATTCTTTTGAAGTATTTTAATAATTTTGGATTGGAATAAACATTCAATAGAGTTTGTTAATAGAGGATGAATATTACTTAATGGAATCAAAATTGCCTTTGGATGCCCTCTATTGGGTATAATGCTCACTAATTCCAACAAATTGACCATTATTTCCTGTGAAAAGGCTTGGTCTAGTACAACTCGTAAATCAGTAAATAAGTATGGATTTTATGTTAAATTAAGTCATAATTCTGAAATTCCATTTTTATGAAAAATATCACTATGAAAACAAGAAGTTTTATTTTATTCTCCTTGTTACATTATAGTAACGAGAACCCTTCACAAAGACAAGAAGCGACTGGGATCCAACCGTACTTAACAATCACCGTAGTGTCTTTAATTCATATAAACTAGTTTCGCATTTTCAAAGACTACTCTAGATTTAAGCCTAAAGTGGACCTTAACCAAGTACAGAGCTACGGAATAAAAGAAAGGTGAAGGATAATTAAAAAATGCCAAAATTTAAAGTAGAATCGCCCATTAGTATCATGACTTCCTGAAGGATACCTTACTCGAAACTATTTCAAGCAGCAAGACTCCACTTATTAAGTGCTCACGATTTTCCACTTCTATTAATTCTCGCATATTAAAAGCACACCATTCGATGCACACCTGAGAAGAACACGAGGGAAAAGGGACCAATGCTACATTTCACACTCCGAGTCATGGAATATCCATCCATTTCTAGACTTCTACCTTTCCTCCTACTTCCAGGACCAGTTCCACACCTCTATGTCACGTGACCATACCTCGACATAAACCAAATACATTCACAACACTCCAGATCAGCCACCATGTCCTTGGAAAAGAGAATCAGAAACTTCCTCAAGGGCCCCAGAAAGGGTGAAACCTTCGAGTTGAAGAGTGGATTGGTGTCCCAGTACAAATATGAGAGAAAGGACGCCATCCAGAGGGTGATCCAAGCCATGACTGTTGGCAAGGACGTGTCAGCTCTCTTCCCCGATGTTTTGAAGAACATTGCCACCTATGACTTGGAACAGAAGAAGTTGGTGTACCTTTACTTGATGAACTACGCCAAAACACACCCAGAGTTGTGTGTCTTGGCCGTGAATACGTTTGTTCAGGACACCGAAGACCCCAACCCATTGATCAGGGCGCTTGCTATTCGGACCATGGGATGCATCCGGGTGTCCAAAATGGTGGACTACATGGAGATTCCACTCCTGAGAACCTTGAAGGATGACAATCCCTACGTCAGAAAGACGGCGGCCATCTGTGTGGCCAAGTTGTTCGACTTGAACCCAGAGATGTGCGTGGAGTACGGGTTCTTGGATCTGTTGAAGAAGTTGTTGAAGGACCCAAATCCCATGGTCATTGCCAATTCTTTGAATGCGCTCTACGAGATCAAGGACATGAACAAGAACCCCAACTTGGAGGTGTTGCCCATCACCAAAGACCTCATCAAAAACTTGCTCACCTGTCTTAACGAATGTACTGAATGGGGAAGAATCAGTATCTTGACCACATTGATCGATTACCGCACCACCAACGCAGAAGAGATCAGCCACATCATCGAAAGAGTCATTCCTCAATTGCAGCACGCAAACCCATCAGTTGTGTTGAGTTCAATCAAGACCATTCTCCACCACTTGGAGTTCCTCCCTTCGCAAACCCAAAAGAACACCATTCTTAAGAAAATGTCTTCTCCATTGGTTTCTTTGGTCAGCTCATCGATTCCAGAGGCTCAATACGTCGGCTTGAAGAACATCAGAATCATCTTAGAAAAATATCCTCAAATCTTGTCCAAGGAACTTCGTGTTTTCTTCATCAGATACTCTGACCCATTGTACTTGAAGCTCGAGAAGCTTGAAATCATGATCAGATTGTGTAATGAGCACAACAGTTCGTTGTTGTTGAGTGAATTGAAGGAGTATGCCATGGAGTTTGAGCCTGCATTAGTTGTTAAGTCCATCAGATCGATAGGATCTGTTGGTATCAACTTGATCAGTTGTGTTGTTAAAGCAGTTAATTTGCTTGGTGATTTGATTGACCAAAGAGGTGGCGAGTTGATCATTAACGAGGCAGTTATTGCTTTGACGAACATATTGAGAAGATACCCCGGTAAGAATGATTTAATCACTTTGATCATTCCTATCATCTCAAATCACATTGCAGACTTAGAAAAACCTGAGGCCTTGTCAGGCTACTTCTGGCTTTTGGGCGAATATCCAAAGTACTTCTCTGGCTTGCAAGAGAAGTTATCTTCTTTGATGGAGGGATTCTTGGAATTGGTACCTACTTTACAATTGAATCTTCTCACCAGCATTGTCAAGATTAACCTCAAGGTTCAAGGACAAGCTTATTCTGGATTACTTCAACAAGTCTTGGAATTAACTACCAAAGAATGCGAGAACCCAGACGTTAGAGACAAGGCGTACTTGTACTGGAGATTATTGTCTTCTTCTTCAGTGGAATCTCAACAAAAGATCGTCTTATCGAAATTGCCACCTATTCAATCTACTGTGGCTAGCTTCAACCCTCATGTTTTGGACATCTTGCTTGAAGAGTTGAGCACAATGTCCTCAGTTTTCCACAAGCCCGCCTTTACTTTCATAGAAGTGGCTAAGTCTTCAGAGAAGAAGAGATCTGGTTCTTCTACCAAGAATATAGAAGACTTGAAGAACATGGCCAAGGAGGAAATCATCAAGAATCACAAGAACGAGAATTTGCTTGATTTCGATGATGATGACAACGAAGTCGACGCCAATGGCGACTCCAACGGTGGTTCCAGTTTATTAGACGAGTTAAATGATTTGTTTAACGCCCCAACTGTTCCTGGAGGACAAGCATCCAATAGTTCTACTGGGACCAGTGCCAATGATATTTTGAGCTTATTTGATACCCCCAAGCCACTGGTGAACTCAGCTACACATGGTGTGGGAGCTCTCGACTTGGGTTCCAAGCCCAAGAGTAGCACGAATAGTGAAATTCTTGATCTATTTTAATACTATACAGAGAAGACTCGGGGTTTTTTGGTATGGTTAACCACAAAATATTTAGTTCATTTAATAAATTTGTCATGATAGATGAGGTAGATGAGTGTGTGTTGATACTCCAGCATGTACCTAATATAGGATCGTAATATGGCCAAAGCCAATGTATTTTGTTGGAGTTTGCCAAATTGATTAACTTCAAAACTTGCTTGGCTACACGTTTTCAGCCAAGATCTTCGACACTATGTCTTCCTTGATCGATGCAGTGGAGACCTTGGATAGCTCAGGAGCGGTTTCGGGCTCTTTGTCGTCTATGGTATCAGCCAAGGCCAAGATCTTCGACTTTACTTCCAGACTCACCTGGTCGATTTTGGCGATCTCTTCCCTCTTGGCCTCTATTTGCTTCCTCAAAAGCATGATCAAGCTTTCTCTGGATTGATGTGGGCGGTATGTGTTGAGCAAATGGTTGATGTTGATCAAGATAAGCGAGATGTCCTTGACTTTGGGTTCGAACTGTTTGGGGTCAACTGAGGCAATGCCGACCAACTCGAGGAAATTGAGAAGCAACGAGTCCATGAGTTTATGCAACTCCTTGATCTTTGTCTCACTAGTGATAAGTTCGTCGTCATCTTTGTATAATTGTTCCCAATTGGCACTCTTCAAGCTGGGTAACTTGTCTTCAAAAGCCCAGAGGTTTCCGTATCCCCTGTAATGTGTTCCTTCTGGGGCTTTTGGGGGGACTTGAAACTTGAGTTCTCCCGGAGGTAATGGCTTCAGAGGGGCCTTCGAAGCCTCATCTTGTGCATCTGTTTCAGGCTGTGTGGAAGCTTCTTGCTTGGAGGAATCGTCTTCTGTATCTGCGTGCTCCTTCTTCCAATCGGCAAACTTTTTGATGTTTTCTTCGGTGAAGAGCTTGTAGTACACCGGTGGCGGTGGATACAACGACGAGATAAGATCGCCTTCTTCTCCAGACATGACTAGAAGAGTAAGGTGTATGAGTTGGAAAAGACGGTTTGATCACATGAATATGCTCACGTGAGTCTTTGTCACATGACACACCATGTAACCTCCAGGTTATCGACCTAAACGCGATCAGACTCCGACTTCTTCTTACTCCAGCAATCTACACTCACAATGGCCGAAGAACACGACCGTATGGACGTCGACAGTGGTATGTAACTTGTGGCTGCCCTTTGGGCTCATTTGGGCCTTTTCCCCGTGAAAATTGCATTACTGGATCATGATTACTAACAGTTTAGACTCAGAGAATGTGGAACAGAAAGAACAAATAACAAAGGCCAAGACGCCTAAGCCGAGATTCGAAGTAAAGAAATGGACAGCGGTCGCCTTCTGGTCGTGGGGTATGTATTTTTGGGAGTGCCATTGCCCCAACAAGGGCAATGGACGAAGCAGACTGTTACTAACATATCAGATATCCAAATTGAAAATTGTGCTATTTGCAGAAATCACTTGATGGAGCCATGTATCGAGTGCCAGCCCAATGCCATCAACAACGTCGACAAGGAGTGTATTGCAGCGTGGGGTGTGTGTAACCACGCCTTCCACTTGCATTGCATCAAGAGATGGTTGAAAACAAGAAACGCCTGTCCTTTGGACAACACGGAGTGGACATTCCAGAAGCTTGGGAGCTAGGTGGGTTTCCGAAGCACCGGAAGGTACATCTTCTAACGTCCCAGATATGACTGCTAGGACACCTATTCAAGCTTGGGTACAAGCACATACGACACGATTGCATTTTTAGTCCATTATATACATTACGAAAATCAGCATTGTAGCCTAGCCATGTGGATTAGCCAAGACTATCCGCTGTAGCGCCAACTCCGTTCGAAGGTGCCCAAAATCACAAAGTCCAAGCATATGTCACGAACCTTTTCAATACTATGAGACACATTGGCATCATCTTCTGAAGCAGCCACAAGCTCCACAAAGAAGAGGTACTGCCATTTGCGCAATAGCGACGGTCTGGACTGAATGGATGTCATGTTGACGCCGTGTTCCCGAAATACACTCAATACATCACACAATGCACCTGGGTCATCGTGGTTCATGGTGAAGAGAATCGAGTTGATGTAGGACTTTGGTGAAGGTTTTGGGGACGGGGTGTGAACTGGATATACGAGTTTCTGGTTTCCTAGCACCAAGAACCTTGTGGTGTTATTGTGGTTGTCTTCGATGTTCTTGAACATGATGGGCAAGTTGTACAATTCAGACGACGTTTCCGAAGAGATGCATGCACTGGTGTTGCTGGAATCTTGGTGGACCATTTCAGCTGCCTTGGAAGTCGACGTAGTGTCGATTTTCTTGACATTGGGAGCCAAGTTGGCGGAATGCAAAAACTTGGTCACTTGGGTCCATACTTGAGGATGGGAATATATGGTGTCGATGGAGGCCAAATCCTTGGCACGCGTGATGAAGTTATGATGAATGGACACGAACTGTTCGGCCACAATTCTGAACTTGGGAGGCTCGTCATGACTGACTTCCTGGTTCGGTTTCGACAAGAGGAACCAGTCCCGAAGCAAGTCGTAGGTGAACACTACCAGTCCGTTGGTCGAGTTTTCGAGGGGAATGACGGCAAAGTCCACGTTGCCATCTTCTAGCACCTTGAAACAGTCGCCAATGGTCTTTTGGGCCGAGATAGACACTTCTTTGGGATCATCACCAAACTGTTGAAGAAGAGCCTGAGGTTAGTCTTGTTGCCGGGAAAAACGACATGGAACAACTTACTTGGTGGGTGTATGTCCCCTCTGGGCCTAAGAATCCAACGTTAATGGGCATGTATGGAAAGGAGGCAGATGCAGATGAAAAAGTACAATATGTGGAGTTGAAAAAGTATGAATCATGTGGACCCCACTGATGCATAGCACGTGCAAGCTCACGTGGAGCAGATAAACATGAAGTCGGTGATTCTTTCGACTCCATACGCCAAAGACTTTCGGCTTCTGGGGTCAAAAAAACACAAACTTTCACGGCCTAATTTGACAATAAATTATTGAACGGAAGGCCTCAATCCAAGGAACAAAAATTCCCCAGATAATGATACTTTCCAGCAATAACTCAAGTCTCGCGAACTACGGTGGATCGTTGGTGTCTCTGTATTAAGTTGAGCTCAGTAACAAATCCACATGATGAGACAGGGATAACCCAAATGAAAAACCAAATTGACTATATAAACCCTGAAACAAAAAAGTAAAGAAGTATAAATGTATTAATACACAACTTTGGTTGAGTTTGTTTAAGCCTCGTCTTGGACGATGGTGCCACGCTCGGAAACGTAGATACCATCCAAGAACTTACGGATATCCTTGTTTCTGACACGACAGATTTGTTGGATGTCGGCAGCGTTTTGGGAAACGGCTTCCAAGGAGTTACCCTCGATGATCAACTCATCCTTTTGAGCGGTAGAAGACTCGACGTGAACACCCTCGAAGATCTTGATTTGTCTGACTCTCTTCTCACCCAAGAAGTTTCTGATCTCGACGAACTTCTCGCCCTTCTCCTCAACAACGTTAACGTTGATAGGGAAATGCGCATAGACGTATCTCATCTTGTATCTGAAACCCTTAGTGACACCGGTGATCAAGTTGGCAATGAGAGACTTGACGGTTCTCAAGGCAGCGACGTGCTTTCTGTCACCGTTGTGGACAATGATCTTGATGGCCTTGTTGTTAACCTTGGAGAAGGTAACATCAATGTGCTTCAAGTCCTTGGTCAATTCACCTCTTGGACCAGTGACCTTGATGGATCTGGCGTTGATGACGACTTGGACGCCCTCAGGAATGTCTAAAATTTGCTCGGTTTGGAGGTACTTCATTGTTGACTTGATGAGAAAGAAAAGTCGAGATGGAGAAAAGTCAAGACCTTTATAGTGGCAGGAGAAAGTGAAAAATTTTCCAGGTATGGCGGTCGTGCACACGACATTTTTCACTTGGGGTTGGCGGTTTTGCGATTACTCGTGCTGAGAATTACCGGTGTGCGGGTAACTGCGAGGACTGCGAAAAGCCTAAAGTCATGTGATCTCTCACCAACTGAGAACGTGCCTTGTATCATGTGACAAGGCCATAACGATGGGTGCAACATTTGGAAGTTTGTGCTTAATAGAAGCCTGGATGAGTGTTTTACGGTGTATGAGTGCTGGGTCCTGGCTTGAACGGGAGTTAGCATTGTGAATTGTTACTTCTGACTTCTCGATTCATAAAGAAGACCCAATGGTATATTGGTATATTGGTATATTGCCTCTTCATTCTGTCCACCCTAACTGAAAAAATACTAGAGGTTGGCAAGCGTCTTTACATTTCAGTGCAGATGTCACACGCAGAGAAGCTACGTCAACGTAAAGCAGGAAATGCGCCAGAAGTGCCAAAAGTGAATTTTTCACTGATTCTTGAGCGCACAGAGCTTTTGCATTACCGAGCATTTGCATTACCGAAGAAGCCTAATTGTAGATCTACACTATTTCGGTTAACTTATGTTTGTTTTTTGCTAAATAACCGGTATCCTACTCGCTTACTCTTGTTCGTCAAGAGTCTTGAAGAAGAATGGCTTGGAGTCTTGAGGGAAGGTGACACCCAACTCCAACAAAGTTCCGAAGGCCTTGGAGAAGTCTTGGAAGAAGACGTCTTGGTCCTCAGCGTACAACTTGACGTACTTGAGGAAGGAAGGGCTCTGCTTCAAGGCAATGTCAGTTGGCAACATCATGAAGGACTTGGTCTCGTCATCTTCGTATTGTCTGTTTCCCTTCCACTCTCTGATGTGCCAGCCTTGCAACAATCTCACGAAGAAGTCGTTAGAGAACATGTTGAAGGAAGGACCCCATGGGCCCTCGAAACCGGAGTTTTGTGGGTGGCATCTACCGAGAACGTGGGCACCGTGCAAGGCAACGGTCTCTCTCTCGTTGAAACCCATACGGGCGAAAACACCCTTGACGTACTTGGGGTCCTCCTTGGAGGCGTCTGGCAAACGGCCGTTGTCTGGGGAGGTGCTGGTGTCCTTGGAGTCGCAACGTCCTGGTCTCCATGGGATCTTAGGACCGCCGGATTCTTGGACGGCGACAACACCACCCAAAGTCCACAAGTCACCTCTGGAGATCCAGGGGTACTTGACGTGGAACTCGTAGAGGAAGTCACGGCCGACGGACAAACCGTTGTTGGCAGGGTCCATGGACTCCTTGGTGTAAAGCATGTTACCTCCGTACGAACCACCAGTGTTGTCGGACTTCTGGTAGGTTCCGGACGAGTGCCATGCCAATCTGGTCAATTGACCGTAGAAACCGGCGTTCTCGTCGAACTCGAGGTTGTCGGCGATCTTGGCGGCAATGTCGTTGTACACGTTTTGGTAGTCGTTGATGGACTTGCCCTCTGGGACCTTGGCGTGGTTGGCCACGGCGGAAGCACCGCCCATGAAGCCGAAGGCCTTCTTGGCGTTGTTGCCGTTGTTGTTACCGTTGTTGTTGTTTCTTTGGTACAAGTAAGCGGCGACGGCGGCGGTACCCACCAAACCGGCAGCCAAGTAACGGGAGCCAAAGGATCTGGAAGCTCTTGCCACGCTGGCTTGCTTCAATGCGATGGTAGACATGTCTGGAGTTGAAGAGGCAGGACTGTTTGGATAAACAAGAAAAAGTCGTCGATAACTCTGGAGAACTGAAACAAGAGAGGCACGGGGATATCGCCTTTCTTATATAGGCTGGTATCACAAGTGGAAAGTGGGGTTACAGAAGCGGCAGGAGATAGAATGATTTGTAAGGCGTGCATCGGACCAAGGTCTGGCCACGCTTATCGACCATAGAGAGACGGAAGAGAGGTGTCCATTTTGGTCAAGGAGGAGGTCTTGGAGCGGGAAAAGTGGCTAGATGGGGTAATTAGGTGTGCTAAATATGATGGGGAGAAAATTGGGGACTTCAGACGTGTGTAGGAGGCGATTGGCCGGGATCGAGAAAGATATGGTAAAGTCAATGGGGCCTGGCTCCGTATTTCCTATCTGGGCATTTTGCAGCTGCCGGGCTGTGTGCAGGCTGCGTAATAATTCGCGGGGCGTGATTGGCTGCAGTAGAAGCAGGAGGGGACAGAAGAAAAGACAGGGAGACTTTGTGACAGCGAGGAATAGTGAGGGGTTAGGGAGAGTTAGGGAGAAATGCTCGGGATGTAGCGAGGGATATGGTGAGGGGACAGCTGGGAGCTAGGGAGAGACATGGGAGCTAGGGAGAAATAGTACAGGAATTAGTGAGGGGACGGGGAGAGCTAGGGAGCCTTGCTGGGAGCTGGGGAGCGGTGCTGGGAGCTGGGGAGCGGTGCAGGGAGCTGGGGAGCGGTGCAGGGAAGATTTAGCGAGGATTCAATGCCTATGCCGCTTCCTAGCAGTTTGGAGAGATCAAACAAGAGGCCAGACAGGTCTACGAAGAACGGAAGAAGGATGAAGACGGACGAAAGAGCGATGAAAACGTAGAAGTGATCTTGTTACCAAATGGTTCCATGCTCCATATTTCACTACACTTCAGCAGTGGATCCATCTATTGACTCGGATTTCCAGTCTCTCTAACACTGTAGAGAAAACGCGTGAATTGGCACGAATACACGTTTCAAGTACCCGCATAATAATAGTACTATGCTCATACTGTAATAATAGCACTCGCTGTTCTAGTGCTGAATTGGCTCCGCTCAATAGATTCCGTCTCTTCGTACATTCCATCACGGTACCTCCATATGCTCAATTGCTTGCTCGGACACGCTGGGGATGCCGATTTCCTGTCCCATCTGAAATGATATCTCCAAGCTACGATGACGCGTTCTATTCTTTTTTCACTTTCTCAGACTTTTCACCCGACTGTTCTAGATTGTGCTTGTAGATATGTCATGGCCGGAACAGTCAGGTCCGGAATAGGGGTGATTACTCAGGGGTACGGGTTCCAGGATGTAATTGCTGAAATCAGCCGATTGTAAGAACTCTAGAGGTAATTCGAGCCTACATGGCTGAAAGAATGACCTGGATCTTTCCGTCTAGCGCATTACTGATTCGGCCTACTGGAACTCCAACCAGGTGACAATAAGCATGCCACTAGGATCCCAGGTTTGGAGCGACCGGCCTGTTTGTTGCGTGGTTTCATAACATGACTACAAGCCAAGATGTCTTCGAAATGCATGTGTAATTAAGGTGAGGTGCATATGTACAATTTAGTCTGGGCAGATATAGGTGTTGATGCATGTGGTGCTTGTGGAGGGTGCTTGTGGAGCATGATTGTGGACGGGTTGTGGATGGGTTGTGGATGGTGATTGTGGAGAGGTTGTGGATGGTGCCTGTGGTTAATGCTGCCAACAAATTATTGTAGTTTGTGGCACATATTGAGTCTATAAACTACTGGATTACTTCTGATGTTCGTCTCTTAGATATCTTTCCAAACACCACCACTGTACGTTTGAATTGAGTATTCTACTATTATCCACGGTGTTCGTCTCCCTTGTGGTGTTTTTATCCATATGTCCATCATACTTCTCGATACCATCACAACTACCAACTCCTATTTTCTGGATTATCTCTTTTGATATTTCGTAAATTTTCAGTTACCACGAAAACAACTATTGCTCTGCCGTCAACTCACGCGGCTTCTGCTCTTTGAATCGCTCGGGATTTGTGGTATTTGTAAATCTTCAGTAATATTTTCTCTTCGAATTTATTCGACGATCCTTCCGAACCATGAAATATTTTATACTTTAATCATGCAAGAAATGCTACACCTATTTCCGAATATGTTCACACAGAATTAATTGACCTTCACTTCTTTTTCCGTACCCTTAGGTTTAAAAATACAATCACCCTTTTTATGTTCTTGGTCCGATTATTTTGGAAATTTGCTGTTGAACAAGATTGACGGTACAATTAATTACGCTCTACATATAAAATAGACCTATATTTAATTTAGAGAGATAAACGAATTATTTTCATAATTCCATTCTCCATCAACATTGCTATTTCATTGCGTATATACCTATGGTCTAATGATCAATAATACGTCTCGTAGTAATACAACGTAGTAGATGGGTTACTGCTCGTCTATTGAGTCAGGCGCAACCTACTTGCGAGTCTGATAATTATACATTCACTATAATACATTAGGAGTGACAATCAAGTACCTTTTCAATCGCTAGCGCATCTGTGTACACAAACGAGCCTTCTTCATTATATGTCTTTGCGTTCTGGCACATTGTTCTCAACTCGTCAGAAAAAGCTTCGAAAGTATCAAACTTTTCCTGCTCTATCTGTTTTTTGATTTGATTGATGGCCACTGGATTCTGAATGATTTGGTAGTAGTCAGGGTACAACTTCTTGGGTGGAAGCTTGAGGAATATTTCAGCAACATTATGGCCATCGTTGGGATCCTTGAGCAGCATGATTTCATCTAGAACCTCGTAGCACTTAGATGAAAGCTCGTCAACGGGTTTGCCCGATTCAAGAATACTTTCATCGACTTGAGGAGTCTTAGCTCTTCTTGCCCTCTTTCTGGGCTTCTCGTCGTCGGATTCGAAATTAACTTCAGGATCTTCATCCTCTTCAATAATTTCCTCATCTTCGTCATCATCATCATTATCCGAATCGTTCAGAGCTCTACCTCTCTTTCTTCTTGCCATTCTTTCTTCCTTTCTCCGAATAGCATCTTCGACAGTGTCATTATCGTCGTCCATTGCCATCAACCATTGCTCTTCCGTCAAACCATCGTCATACTTGACCTTCTTCTTTTCTCTTTTACGTCCCAATTCCTTTGGATTTTTCTCGAAGTGCTTGGAAATATCCTCAGTGAACACGCTTGGTAACTCTGCCTTTTCAATTAATCTTGAAAACTTATTCTTCAGGTCTTCTTTCTTTCTTTCTTCATCGATCTTGGCGAATAAAATCTTCTCTTCCTCACTACGAGCCAAAAGTTCATTGAGTTCTTCGTCATTCAAAGAATCATTCTCCTCGTTTTCATCACCATTAGCTTCAGCCTCTAACAATCTCTTCAAGTAAGCTTCTTGCTCTTCGGCAGTCGACTTGTTATCGAACTTACCGGCTTGAATGACCTTACCATCAATATCCAACTTCTGGTGGGCTCTTTCTAAGATAACTTCTTCGACTGTATCATTGGTGATCAATCTTAAGACTCTAACTTCATTCTTTTGACCGATTCTGTGAGCTCTGTCTTGGGCTTGTAAATCCTGATGAGGATTCCAATCAGTATCAAAGATAATGACAGTGTCTGCAGTTTGCAAATTCAAACCCAAACCACCAGCTCTGGTAGACAAGAGGAAACAGAAGTAATCAGAATCAGGAGCATTGAAGACCTTCAACATATCTTGTCTGTCCTCTGCCTTTGTGGCACCGTCCAATCTCAAATATTTCATTTCTCTTAATCTTAAGAAATCTTCCATGATGTCCATAACTTGAGTCATCTGGAAGAACATCAAAACACGGTGACCAGAAGCCTTGAACTTGGCTAAAACACGATCCAATAATTCGAATTTACCACTTACTCTCCAGATCAAATCATTAGTTAATCTGGTAGAGTTCAACACTGACTCAACTTCTTCGAAAACAAAAGGATGGTTACAAATTTTTCTCAATTGCATAATCTTGTTGTTCAAACCTTTGATTCCTGACTTGGCACCACCAACATCGGCTCCAACGAATAAAGCATTGTGCTTCAACATTTGTTGGTACAAAATGTATTGCAAACCGGATAAGTTACACTTCAAGACACGCTCCACCTTATCTGGCAAGTCCTTTTCGACATCCTTCTTTAATCTTCTTAACAAGAATGGTCTCAAAACCTTGTGCAATCTTCTAATGACCAACAAAGACTCTTCTTCCGTCAATTCAATCTTTTCCTGTGTTCCAGTATTTGCAAATGGTGTATTGAACCATTCGTCGAAAGATTTGACAGAGTTGAAGATTCTTGGCAAAACGAAATTCAATAATGCCCACAACTCGGGTAAATTGTTCTGCAATGGGGTACCAGTAAGAATTAATCTGTTTTTGGTTCTATAGTATTGGTTAATAGTGATGGACAATTTAGAATTAGAATTCTTCATTCTGTGACCTTCATCAATAATCATGTGAGAGTAGAGGAATTTGCACAACAATGGTCTCTCTCTGATAATATATTCATATGTTGTCAACATGACTTGGAAATTGCCCAGTCTGATGTCCCATTGCATGGACTTTCTTTGCTGTGGCGAACCCTTGTAGACAATCACCTTGACGGCGGGAGCCCACTTTTCGAATTCCATAGTCCAATTTGTAATGGTAGAAAGAGGTACAATAATCAAGAACTTGTCCTCACCCTTCTTTTCTATCAAGTGAGTGACCAAGGAAATAGATTGAATTGTTTTTCCCAAACCCATTTCATCGGCTAAAATACCATTCAACTTGTTATTATACAATGAAACCATCCATTGCAAACCCTTTAATTGATACTCTTTCAACTTACCACCAACAAGAATAGTAGGTTGCTCGGTAATTTCTTCTTTGATCCTATGCGCAACTTGATAATAGTCGATCTTTTCACGCACTTCGTCAGCATTCCCAGAGTCAATTTCTTCTGGCTTGTTATTGTACGTGGTGTCATGCTCGGCTTGCTGGGCTCTGACTTGTTGAGCCAAAGAGTCCAAGAATTGATTTGTCTGCTTCAAAAGGTGTGTGATTCTGTGATCCTTGGTCTGATCCAACAATTTAATATAGGCCTCTTCATCATTTGCTCTCAAAGCTTGCAATCTTTGTTTGGCGGTCTTTTCTAACTTCTTGGACTCTTCTTTTTCTGTGGTTTGGTGGAAGTTGGTAACCTGTCTTGATAAGGTGTTTGTTCTATAAAATTGACGTCCCTGTCTGATCGCACTTATGGTATTAGATGCTTCCAAAACCTGTTCGATCTTGGCCACATGCAATTGATGCTTCAATTTCAGAGCTTCTAATTTCTTAAGTTCTTCCAACTGAATTGCAAGTAAGTGGGGGTTTGAAATTTCCAGTTTAGGTCTCACGTTGAAAGATCTCTTTTCTTGAAGCGCCAAGGAATGGTTCATCAAGTTTGGCAGGGCGAACTTAGACTGTGTCGCCTCATTGACGATAATACTGTGCTTCAACTGCTTTTGCTTGGGAAGTAAGCGCAAGGCCTTCAATTCAACGAGAGCTTTAATCTTCAAGTCGGCATTGTCTTCCTGGTCCATTGTGAAGGTTCCCAAATTTGAGGGCAAAAGCTCCAAGGTCTTGGTATGATTGGCGATTTTGTTGGAAATGATCTTCTCGGTGAGGAAGTTTCCCAAAGGACCGGAAACGGGATCGGGATTTATGGCGACTTCGGGGACATGCAAGCCCAAACTCTTGGCTTTGGTTTGGAAGTCTGCGCTTTTCCCGGAGGCCAACTTGTTGTAAATCTCGTCGGAGGTGGATTTCGAATCGGTGGAGTCAGTTTCCAGCAGCTGGTGGCCCAAGAGCTCTGTCTGTAACGACTCGGGCAAGTCGTAGTCCTTAGAAAGCAATTGTAAACCTGCAAGCTGCTTTCCAAAGAGGTCAAGGTCCAACTCTGTTTCGGTTTCGGGGGCGTGGGACTCGAAATCCCGCATTAACGACTCTTCCTGTCTCTTGAACTCGGTTTGGACGTCCGACACCTGTTTCAAAATCTTCTCTATCTGGGCACGTTCGGCCACGGTGGGGTCCTCGCCGCCCGAGATGTGGTCTGCATTGTAGCCAGGCAACTCAGTCTTCAAGAAACTGGCGCCGAGGTCCTTCTGGTGGTCTCTGGAAACCTTGAGAAGACGGTAGTAGCGGTCGAGCAATTCGTTCAACTGCTCCTTGTTGCTAGGGAATTTCGCTGGCTTGTGCTGGGAGCTGCTGCCATTAGACTGTTCCAGAAACGTCCCATTCACCGTACCACTGGCCAAATGCGTTCCGTTCATGGTTTTTGTTGATTGATTGGCCGGAGTACGAGATACACAGTGAGTATGTGTTCAGAAAGGGAAAGCCACTATGCCAAAACTAGGGAGGAATGTACCAACGTAGAAGGCCCAAGTGTGTCGGATTACGGGGAGGAAAACGTGACAACAATCAAAAACAACGCGGTTCTCGTTGGATCGAGGGTTACTGGAAAAGATAGCGCTGGTGTAGTTGTTTATTCATCGTCGTTTTCATGGGAAAAATTTTGGGGAAACCTGCAAGACGCAACCTGCAAAATAGGTATTGGGTGGAGGGAGGAAGAAGGGAAGTGGATTGTGGGGAAAGAGGTGAATAATAGGGTAAAATTAGAAGCTAGTTTTGTATATCAGGCGATTCTCTTTCGTTTGGCGTCTTTTTGGAGCAATTCTGAGTCCAATTAGATGGGTTGTGGCTATTTGTGTTGAGGGTGACGCGACTGCGAATTAGTCGGGTCGATTGACAAGAGGGCCATACAGAGGTCTAGTGTAGGCAATGAGAGGATTTCGACGTGATCTAAGTGTAGTAGAGTCACCGTGTGAATATTTGGAGTAATCTGGTGATGTGTTTGGAACACCCGTGTTTTTCTGGGATTTTTTGTAGAAGTCCACTCTCGCTCCAGCAGAAACCAGGCTCGGGTTTCGGGGTTATCTACAGGCATTCGAGAAGAGCATCTGAGGCTTCGAGTCGCCCAACGGCACCCAAAAGCGAGATCGAATGTCTTATCTTCGGAGGCATGGCCGAATTGGGCTGAATTTTTCACTTCTCAACAATGAAGAATCGTCACCAAAAACCGAAAATAGGGACAAAAAAACACCACAGACTTGTCTCTTGCGGCAGTACAACAATCTCTGCGGTATACATCTCCGCATTACAGCCCCTTCTGCCGTTCCCCGGCCCTGTGTTCTCCTGGGACCGTTATCAGACCACAGGGTCACGTGACACATAGGAAAATTTTACATGTTCACATCCCACTATAACCAATAACCACTAGCAAGTATCACCATGTTCCGCCAGCTCGGCATTCATGCCAGAACCAATGCCTTGAGAAACGTCCGTTTCAACAGCACAAACTCTGCCCAGGCCTTGAACTGGGTGGATTTCTTAAAATTAAAGAAAGAGAACCACATGATGAATGTGACTGCGTCCTTATTCACTGCCTTTGCTGGAAGTATGGTGACCTTTGTTGCGTTGGGCAGCTACGAGTTCGACCCCGAAAAGCCCATCATGGGCATGGATCCCGTGATGATGATGGGTGGAGGTGTTTTCCTTGGTGGATTTGTGGGTTTCCTCTTTGGCCCCACTTTTGGTGTGCCATTATTCCGTCTCAAGAACAGAAGAATCATGGCCGAGTTCAGAGCCAAGGACCAGATCTTCTTGTCCAAGATCAAGGCCAACAGAGTGGATCCTACATCCCAGAGTTTCTCCAACCCAGTGCCGGACTACTACGGGGAGAAGATCTACTCATTGCAAGGATACAAGCAGTGGTTGCGTGACTGTAACGCTTATAGAAGAAAGACGAAGGAGTTCCTTTGAATCATGTACATATTCGGCGTGGCAGCCATCACAGTTGATACTTCGGTCAGCGGCAGGAGAACGCTGAATGCACGAGTCGCTTATAAGATGTAGATAAAGTATGGTGGAATGAAAAATGGTGAACAGTTTTCGAAAAGAGGTGGAGAAGTGATGCAATACTCAAAAGGATATGAGAACGATAACGACGATATTCTGCGTATTGTATCAGGAATCTTTGATGTATAATCACCAGGCACAAAAGGCAAAACTCCAGATCTATCTATTTAGATTTTACTGGTGTAATATATCACTCCACAAATACGGGTATATAAACTATGACACAGGGCCCTAGAACGGCTGGAATAATATATGTTGCTACACCCATCAGACACTCTCTACATTAGTAAACTTCACTAGTGACTTCACTAGTGACTTCACTGCACACCAAATTATATAGATCTAGCACTAGTCGCTGCTAGATACTGGCAGCACCACTGGGTACTAATAAGATATACAATATTGTGACAGCAATTAGTGTACACTCTCTTGATCGCACCCAAAACAGAATCAGAGCTTCCACATCGAATCGAAATTTTGCAGCTACCACTTAAGGGCAAACGATCCAAGCTGGCCACATCATAAGGAGCAACGTAGATATCTCTCTTTTATAAGCACCTCCTCTTTGTAAATCAAATAGGCGTCACCGATTTACAACAATAATTAGTAGGTATGGTCATTTTCCAGTACTGCTAGCCCGAATTCTGGAAGAACTTCACCGGTGTTGCAGCCATGCACTTTCTTTGGTTGCTTGATGTTTGTGTCAGACTGATGCAACGTACTAGTTCGGTGGGAGGGGTTGTGGCGAAGTCCACAGCTTTCCCGGGTGTTGGGCAGTTTCTTGTGCCATAAAAACGCCCATTCCTATTATTAGCCGTATTGAGAAGATGCAAATTAGAGGACACGGGAAGTGGAAATTCTAGGAAAGGACAGCCATGTATGGAGTTGGAGGAATGTGATGACTCGCTTACTATTGAATTAACGAAACGAAACGAATACCACTACCACCTGGATATGCAATATCAAGTCCGACCAATGGACATGATTGCTACATACATTAATTGGAGACATTCCATCGCACATTCTCTCTTTCCCACTACGATTCTGTCAAATGAGATCCTTCCCATTCTTCCATCTCCTTCCCATTCTTCCAACTTATCCATTACTTTCCCCATTCCCTTGTCTCTATTTTCCCATTCCATCCAGCTCCTTTCCTTTCCTCTCCTCACATTCTTATTCCCTCCACTCCTTCTCATTTCCCATCCTAACTCCCTCCCTCTCTTCTCCTCATTCTCACTCGCTTGTTTTTCTCTTTTCTGAATTTTTCACATTTTGTATTTCCACCTACACTTCCGTCTCGGCCAAAACCCAATCCCCGCCCAACCCCGGACTATCTCTACACCATGACTCACCCACTCACGCATAGACGTAGCAGTTGCCTACCCCGGGGCCTTTGCCCGGGGTAGACTGGGACCCTGGCCGGGTCCTTCGGACTGCTTACGTCATGGAGCCCTGATTGTAGTAGTGCGACTGGCCGAAGCAGTCCCCGAATCTTCTTCCACGGAAGAGCAACAGCAGCCATTGCCGGCCGTTTGTGGCCGTTGTGTAATGACGATGGCACGGGCCCGGGGCGAGACTCCGGGACGCATGACGTGGGCCAATCAGCGGCGTCCAATGGCTCCAAGTGGCCCCTTTCCAGCCGGGGAGCGCCGGGCCAAACACTCAAAACAACTCAAAAAACTCCATTGACAGCCCCGGCGACAATGTCGCCGAGGCTCCGCTTCCGTGACCTTGAGTCGCACTCTGCACACATGGGCAAGAGTGACAGGGGGACGCCGTAGTGCCTCACAGTGCCGGAATTGCTTTGAAAAAAGACCGCCAATGTAACCAAGACTCCCGATTACCCGGGGATACCTCTTTTCCCGCCCGAAAATGCCCCCAGTAAACCCAATTCCCGTCCCCCGTCCTCCTTTCTCTTCCCACCATCGCCGCGACATTTTCACCCTATTCGCTCTCCCCACCATCCTCCAATAACCCTCCAGAAAAAACCAAAATTTCCTCTCCATATCTTCCAGTTGATGAAGATTTAGACCCACCCACAAATCAATCAACATGCTTAGAGCTTTCAAAAGCGCCGTCCCCCGCGCCCAGGTCTTGAAGTCTCAACTCAGACCGGCCGTAGGCGCCCCCTTCGCCAGACGCTGGTTTGCCAGTGGATCCGACTCCTTTTTGCAAGGCAACAACTCCAACTACATCGACGAGATGTACGAGGCATGGAGAAACGATCCATCGTCCGTGCACGTGTCGTGGCAGGCGTACTTCAAGAACGTCGAGTCCGACTCGGTGCCCACCTCCAAGGCCTACCAAGCACCTCCCACCATCATTCCTACTCCTGCTGGCGGTGCCGCCGGCTTCGTCCCCGGCTCGCTGCCCATGGGCGAGGACGTGGTGACCCACTTGAAGGTCCAGTTGTTGGTCCGTGCTTACCAGGTCAGAGGCCACCAGAAGGCCAAGATCGACCCCTTGGGCCTCTCGTACGGCGAGAACACCGCCATCCCCAAGGAGTTGACCTTGGACTACTACGGCTTCACCAAGGCCGACTTGGAGAAGCAGATCACCTTGGGTCCAGGTATTTTGCCCCGCTTTGCCGAGAGTGGCAAAAAGACCTTGTCGTTGAAGGAGATCATCGACAACTGTGAGAAGTTGTACTGCCAGTCCTACGGTGTGGAGTACATCCACATCCCCTCCAAGGGCAAGTGTGACTGGTTGAGAGAGAGAATTGAGATCCCTACCCCCTTCAAGTACTCGCCAGACCAAAAGAGACAAATCTTGGACCGTTTGATCTGGGCTACCTCGTTCGAGTCCTTCTTGGCCACCAAGTTCCCCAACGACAAGAGATTCGGTTTGGAGGGTGCCGAGGCCGTCGTTCCCGGTATGAAGGCCTTGATCGACACTTCCGTCGAGTACGGTGTCGAGGACGTCGTCATCGGTATGCCCCACAGAGGTAGATTGAACATGTTGTCCAACGTTGTGCGTAAGCCCAACGAGTCTATCTTCTCCGAATTCACCGGCTCCAAGGAGTTCGACGAGGGTTCCGGTGATGTCAAGTATCACTTGGGTATGAACTACGCCAGACCAACCACCTCCGGTAAGCACGTCAACTTGTCTCTTGTTGCCAACCCTTCGCACTTGGAGGCTGAGGATGGTGTTGTTTTGGGTAAGGCCAGAGCTATCATGCAATACAAGAACGACATTGGTGAGTACAAGAAGGCCATGCCCGTGTTGTTGCACGGTGACGCCGCCTTTGCTGCCCAGGGTGTTGTTTACGAGACCATGGGTTTCGCCAACTTGCCTGCTTACTCCACCGGTGGTTGTGTCCACATCATTGTCAACAATCAAATTGGTTTCACCACTGACCCAAGATCTGCCAGATCCACCTTATATCCATCTGACATTGCCAAGTCCATCAACGCTCCTATCTTCCACGTCAACGCCGACGACATCGAAGCTGTCATCTTTGTTTTCAACTTGGCCGCTGAATGGAGAGCCACTTTCCACTCCGATGTGATCATTGACGTTGTCGGTTACCGTAAGCACGGTCACAACGAAACCGATCAACCATCTTTCACTCAACCTTTGATGTACAACAAGATTGCTGAGAAGAAGTCTGTCATCGACTACTACACCACTCAATTGATCGAGGAAGGTACCTTCAAGGCCGAGGACATTGATGAGCACAAGTCCTGGGTTTGGAATATCTTGGAAGAGTCCTTTGGCAAATCCAAGGAGTACCAACCTACCTCCAGAGAATGGTTGAGCACCCCATGGGAAGACTTCAAGTCTCCTAAGGAATTGGCCACCGAGGTCTTGCCACACTTGCCAACTGCTGTTGACGAGAAGATCTTGAAGAAGATCGGTAACGCCATTTCTGAGGCTCCAGAAGGTTTCGAGATTCACAGAAACTTGAAGCGTATCTTGAATGCCAGAAAGAAGTCTGTCGAGACTGGTGAAAACATTGACTGGGCTACTGGTGAGGCTTTGGCTTTCGGTTCCTTGGCTTTGGAAGGTTACCACGTCAGAGTTTCTGGTCAAGATGTTGAGAGAGGTACTTTCTCTCAACGTCACGCTGTATTGCACGACCAATCCTCGGAAAAGATCTATACCCCATTGAACCACTTGTCCGAGGACCAAGGTGCTTTCAACATCTCCAACTCTTCTTTGTCTGAGTACGGTGTTATGGGTTTCGAATACGGTTACTCCTTGACTTCTCCAGACGCTTTAGTCCAATGGGAGGCTCAATTCGGTGACTTTGCCAACACTGCCCAAGTCATTATCGATCAATTCGTTGCTGGTGCTGAATCCAAGTGGAAGCAACGTTCCGGTCTTGTCTTGTCCTTACCTCACGGTTATGATGGTCAAGGTCCAGAGCACTCTTCTGGTAGAATAGAGAGATACTTGCAATTGTGTAACGAGGACCAACGTTACTTCCCATCTCCAGAGAAGTTGGAGCGTCAACACCAAGACTGTAACATGCAAGTTGCTTACCCAACCACTCCATCCAACTTGTTCCACTTGTTACGTCGTCAAATGCATAGACAATTCAGAAAGCCATTGACTCTTTTCTTCTCCAAGTCTTTGTTGCGTCACCCATTGGCCAGATCCGACTTGGCTGAGTTCACTGGAGACTCCCACTTCCAATGGATCATCGATGATGTTGAAGTTGGCAAGACTATTGCCGCCAAGGAGGACATCAAGCGTGTTGTTCTCTGTACCGGTCAAGTTTACGTTGCCTTGCACAAGAAGCGTTCTACTATCGAGAACAAGGACACTGCTTTCATCAAGGTTGAACAATTGCACCCATTCCCATACGCCCAATTGCGCGATGCCTTGAACAGCTACCCAGCTGCCGAGGACTTAGTGTGGTGTCAGGAAGAACCATTGAACATGGGTGCTTACTCCTACGTTGCTCCACGTGTTGCCGTCACTGTTGGTGAAACTGACAAGGCTAACTTGACCTTGCGTTATGCTGGTCGTGACCCATCTGCCTCCGTTGCTGCTGGTTCCAAGTCTATGCACCTTGCTGAAGAAGAGCACTTCTTGGCTGAAGTCTTCCAAGAGAACTAAATACGATCTGTTTTTTTACGCTTTAAATAGCATAGTATTTATTAAAACTAATTTATTGATTCTGTATTGTAGCCATTAGACCCATTAGAAGCAAGACCAGTCATACCTAATCATTCTAGTATACAGTGTGTTTCTCGAGGAAACTAGAATTTAGCTGCCATATTGACCGAGAATTTCGAAATCAACATCAACTTGACTGATCTTCTGCACATACTGCGGAAGACCAGTATCAATAGATTTAACCACAGCATCAATGCACAAAAGTGCCCTCAATGCATCATCTCCTGAACATTTGACCTCGGTCTCAGACCCAGTCACCAACCCAACGAAATGTTCCAACTGCAAGGAAAATGGAGCTGGTTTCTTGTTCATCATATGAATAGGCGAATCCTTCATATTTGGAGATGGTGAAGGAGAAGGCAACTGAAGACAAGATTGGGTTTGTCGTTCGTGTCTCATCTTGATTTGGTCACAGGCCAAAGGCTTCAACCAAGAGCGTTCTCCATTGGCATTGGAAGCCATACTGTTGTCAGGAGTGTAGGAGGAAGCAGTATCTTGGTGATACAACTTCAAGTCGGGTACTGAAAGTGTACCATGACTTCCAAAGACTCTATAGAAACCAGCTATGGAATCATTATAAGGAATGGTGGGATTCTCGCCTGTTCCTGCTTCGAACAGGAATGGTGATGTAACGTTGTCAGAGCAAATAAAAGTTCCACAGCAGCCGTTTTCAAAACGAAGCGTTAAGGCTGCACCTTCATCAACCAATGAATCAAGTCCAATATCCGTCCTCTGTTTGGTCAAAAGCTCAGCGTATACCTTCTCGATTGGCCCCAATAAGTATTGCAAAAGGTCAAGATCATGAATCAAGTTAATAAGGAGAGTTCCACCTCCGAGATTGGTACACGATCTCCATGGCTTCTCCAAGAAATACGAAGGGGGCTTGCACAAAGTCCAGGTACCTTGAACAGCGACCAATTGGCCCAATCTATGCAAATTGTCCTTGGTCGCAATGATGTATGGATTGAACCGACGATGGTGGCCCACAAGTAGATGGACATTCTTCTCCCGGCAATACTCAACTAGAGTCTTGCATTCGGAAGGGGTGGGAGCCAAAGGCTTTTCCATCAAGATGTGCACACCCCGAGAAGCCAATTCCATGCCCATAGGCAAATGTGTATGGTTAGGAGTGGCGACAATAGCAGCATTTGGGTAATTGATAATGTTCATATCACAATAATTGAACATGTCATCCAAAGTACGGAAAAGCATGGTATTCAAGTCACGAGCTACCAGAGGACCCTTTGCAGAGTGGTCCACAATGGCGAACAACTCACAATCCTGATTTTCAAGCACATGTGAGGCATGACGAGGTCCTATGAGTCCTGCCCCAATCACCACAATCGAAATCTTTTGTTGGCGTGAATTGCCCATTCGAAAGTTAATATTGCTTGGTTGAGTAATCACATCATAAATAGGGTCCATATTTGGTCTAGGTGGGAACGAACGTCATCCTCCTCCCTCTTATATCTACTCTCTTATCTCTGAAACAAGGAACTTTTGACACGACACGTTCAGGCGGCTGAAATCGGAAATGTACGATCGAAGTAACCCGTTCAACAATAATATTCCCCTGCCTGCACTGATAAGAGATAAGGTTCATGCGCGGCTCAAGATAAGAAATTCAAAATATATACACACGCAGCCTGCATCATTAGAAGTGACAATGTACATATGTCGGGATGGGAGTCCCTTTAATAGGACAGAAGCTGACGCGTACTTTTGTGTGGGACCGGACATGTTTGAGATAGTTGGAAGTAGCAAAGTTCCGCATGTGATAACCGTTTCGGGTACACCTAAAGCTCAGATCTTAGCCTTGATTTCGGAGATCAGTACATCCTGACCATTGTCATCTTCAATTTGTGAGTTGAACAAGTTCTCACACATGTGATCAACCACGCCCCAACCATAGCCATTGGCAAAGCGTCGACGTACGACGATGTTGTTATGCGAATCGGGCGGAAGATTGACCAATACCTTCCGCCAGTTAAGTTTACTGGTGTGGTACTTCTTTGCTATTCTTACCTGTTTCTGCAATTTCCAATCATTGTAGTTGAATAAGAAGGACTTGAACTGTGATTCCAGATGTGCTTCTTCCTTAGGCAAGTCCTTGAAATGATAGTACTTGTCATGAAAGATTACGGGGTCCCTGTGTTCGGGATCAAAGATGTAATTCAGAGATGGGATAGGGCATAAAACCGTGTTGATGGCAGATTCAACTGCCGATGCTTTGGGGGGAATATTGATGGTGGGATGATCTTCCTCAGGGGTATCATTTTCCAGTCCACTGAGAGAATCCTCTTCATCAAATTCTTCCAGACCACTTTCAACTTGCTGAATATTTGAGTCAGATCCTTTGGCGTTGAAAGCCATGATCCGCTTCTCTTTACGCGTTAGTTTCTTCCGTTGTGTTTGAGATTTGCTTTCAGAACCTTCTGCGGAAGCGTTGAAATTAAGATTCAAAAAGTCCATATACTTTTCCATAAGGGATCTTTTGACTATCTTATTCTTTCCTTCTTTTTTTTGATTTACCTGTTCTTCTTCAACGTCATCTGGAACCTGTCCAACACTTTCCCGAGTAGATGCAGTATGAATCAGATGGTTCTCTTGAGCAAGATGTGATTCATCATGAGGATGTCCATCACTCTGAGTAGTGTCAGATCGAGAAGTGATATTTCCATCCTTACCAACCTTCGAATTTCTCTTAGTCTTTAAGCTAGTGACATCGCCCAATGCCTTCCAATCTAAGTACAAAAGTGACGATGTTCTTAGTGGAACAATTCCATCGTTGACTGCATTAGCGTATAATGTCAAATGCTTGAAACGACCCAAAAATGTTTGTAGAGGATCATTTGGTAGGACTTCGAGAATTGGCTTGAATGAACTACTTTTGCTAATATTCTCTTCTGCTTCCATTTGTGCATTATGATGCTGCAGTCTTTTCAAATCCTTAATGCTAGGGATTTTTTTGGACAATGTGAGGTCTCTCCCGGTCTTACCCAAGGTTCCCAAGTCCAAAAACCAAGAAATCCAAAAACTCATTTCACTTAATACGCCTAACAATGGACTTGCCATGCAGATCAAATTCCAAGGTTGTATCTTTCTATCTTCAAAGTATGTTGAGCCCTTCGTAATCAAAATGTATCTTATGGCGTACAATTGCAAAACACCTCCCAAAGAATGGGCAATAAAGGAAATTCTGTCCACTTTAACATTTGATTTATCCAATTCATCAAGTAAATCTATTACGTACTCCCCTATGCTAGTACCTAAGCGCTTAACGCCCTTTTCCGTACGTCCAGCATTGCCTCGAAAACCACGGATAAGAAGGTTCTCATTCAGAGTACGTTCTAATGAGTCCTTAAGGTATAACATGTCTGCTGTCAAGTTGGAGAAAATTCCGTGCGTGATAATGACTAAATGAACAGGCTTACCAAGGTCGGGTGGATCGTTTCCCCAAATATCATCAGTGGTTTGCTTTGTTACTTCCAACTGAGGATTAGTGCTTTCGCCCAACAATTCCTGGGGTTGGTCTTTCAGATCATTCGTGATCAAGTTTCCAACAGCGGAGAGGGAGGTCTGGACCGAGTTGTGGTTTTGTTTCTTCATCTTTTTGAAGTCGTCTCCTATCATAAAGTCGTAGGTAATGGATGTATTGCGAGTGATGACGATTTGAGATACGACGTCTATTTCCCACTGGAAAATATCATCTCCTTCTTCAGTCTCGACGTAAGAGTTAGAGTTCATTCGGAGTCGAACATTGAAAGTCTGGCCAGGTTTTACTTGATTCTTGAACACTACTTCCTTGTTGACTTTACTGTTTTCGGGCTCAAATTTGGTCTTGTAGTCGTAGCGAAAGGGGACAACGTGGCAGTAGAGGATAAACGGACCATTTAGCAAGTGAATTGCACGAATCGAAGTATTTTCTGTGTTCTTGAGTCGAAAGTAGATTTCGTTTTTTGTCTTATCGAGGCGCTTGTATCGGACAATGTAGCGGTTGACGTCACCTATTTTGAGCGACGGCTTGTCTCGATACCATAAATATGGAAGGGGCATATCAATGAGAGTGAAACAACTGTCAGGCTCCCGAAATGAAGCGACTTGTTTGGGTGACTTATCTGATTCGAATCGAGAACAAAAAGTTGGAGCAATTCAAACGCGGTAAAGAGATGAACGTGACTTTGCAACATCAAGTGGAGACTGATTGAGATAGGGATATGGGACACATCCGTACAACTTATTGGAAATAAAAGGCTTCAATCCATGTATTCAGAACCGCTAGTCTTTATAATTCCTAGTAACTGGAAATTTTGGTCGAGTTTGAAGGTTTTCTGGGTATATTATGATATTTTAGAAAAGGCATCCAGAGCTTTCAAGCGGGTTGTTTCTTCAAAGAAGATCTGAATAAGGCGTGGAATACTAACTTTAAATACGGAATAAAGTGTTTATTGTAAAATTTGACGATATATAGAACTTAGAGAAACAGTGGGCCACTTTCTGATTCTGGTGATTATTAGTCTCCCTTTTAAAGTGGGTATGAACTGGAAAAATGTACTTTTCTAAATCGAGGCGCACACGAATTTTTGCACCCAAAGGAACTGGATCTTGATTGAATCCCAATTGGCATGGCTTGCTGTGATAGCCCTCGAGCAGAAGAGGTCAAGTTCACTTGAAGTTCACTTGAAGCTAAAAATTAAGAGCTTTCACTGAATTTAAGATGATGGGTTGCAGTTTTCAAGCCCTGATTTGACTAAGCCTTATTTCTTTGCGAAGAGTTATTTAGAAGCATTGCAGATTCTACTATTCAGATTTGCCATAGGGAACTCTTTAGGCAAGAATCGGTGTTTCGAGATGATTTTACAAATAAGTTGACGATATTTGTTCTAATATAGTTGTTCAGGAGAGGTTTATTCAAGTCTCTTAACGGGTTAGGTACTGAAATGAACCAAAGCCAACATGGGGAATGAACATGACAAATTGGCGACTTGGGCCGCAAAACTGACATGGCCTCCAGCTAGACATAGTTTGTGACACATTGAAACATTGAATCTCGAAAAATGTTGCTTGCTTTCTCGGGATTTGAGTTTATGGTGTACTGAGAGCTGATAGTCCCGAAATATTTGACATACAAATAGTCTTCCAATCAGCTTTCAAGAAAGAGAATACCTTGACGACCACAGGTAATTCTGTATGTCTAGCAACACTTATATTTCCATTTCCTCTGGAATGTTACCATCTACATGCTTATTTCATTATGCGTTGAATACTTGAATAGTGTCTCCTACAGTATTGAAAGTTAGTTATGGCGAGCTTTACATACCAAAATAGCGAAACCACAGGAAAATCACCAAAGTCCAAGTAAAAGACCAACAATCATGAACATCAAGCTACAAGCCACTAGCCACGAGCAAAAAGGTAAAAGTCAAAGCAGATACCATGACCCCAAGCCGAACCAAAGACCAAACCACATAAAAAGTCAAATTCCAAGGCCAAACCTCTGAAAAAGCCTAAGCTAAAAGCCAACGAAAAATAACATACGTAATAGATACCTCTAAAAATTATTATATCCTAGTTCTCCACTTTGCCCATGTCCCCTTTCGATAACGCCCACCTGCCCTTGAACAGACAGGCTGGAGGGGAATTTTTCAGTGGACACAAAAAACCAGGTTCAACATTAGAAAAGGGGAAAAATGACATAGTCTTAAGCCCGCTAAGGGCCCTCACTTTGAGATCTTTCCTATTGGCGCCTACTGTTTACGCACTTTCGGAGTTTGAGTGATGGCCAGTTAATCTACGCCTATGACCGAGCCTGTCAGAACCAAAGGAACACCAGAAGATATACAAGGTTATAGAGAATTAGAAGATATTTACAAGATCTATGTACAGTTGGAGGAGAACATATACACAATATTCACCATAAGGTTTGTGTATGTGTGGGGTTGCGATTTGACTTCTGTTGTGGGTGTGGTAAGGAGGCGTTCTACTATCGCCGAACATGGCTTGAAAAGCCCAAACATGGAGACATGCCAAAACCCGTCCGTCGGGTTTAAGCGAGACCCGAAAGTATAAGTACGTCAACACATGACAGAGGCCGGGAACCATACCCTGGAGGTCGCAAATACCATGGGAGAATGACCACGTCGTGACAGGAACCGGCGTCTTAACATGTGGAGAATGTATCTCGAGCAGAAATTGGGGCCTGAAGGCGATTTTCACGGGAATTGACGTACGATTGAATTCCATTGTACCCATTGGTCAGGCTTTCGATTGAACTGCGTTTCCATTATCCTGAGTCATTTGATGTCAGACATGGAGCGAAGGGTTCTAGCTCTCCCCGGTCTTCTGCAACTCACTCAAGAGCTTCTCGTGGTAGAAATAATGCATGAACTTGACGGGCCGCTTCTGTCCAGGCCGGTCAATATGGACCACCGGCACATCATAGCAGTACACATCGTACCACTTGGAGTTGTCTGGCTGCATGATGTCGACCACCTCGAGCTGGATGTCGTGATTGCGGAGCAGGTCGTGTTGTAGGGTGTCGTTGAGCACGGTCTTGGCATTGGTACACAATTGGCACGAGTCCTTGGTGAACAAAGTCACCGAAGTCTTGGAGAGGGCAGTGGAGGTGGAAAACAGGGAGATACCATGGAACGGGAGCTTGAGCGTGCGGGAAACGGCTCTAAACATGATGAACAGACAAAAGTGGCGGCTTCAATGAAAACGGCCGGCTAGTGTGGAACAGGGACTCAAAAAAGGGAAGAAAGTCGAGGAAGAAAGGCAGAGTCTTGGAATGGGTGCAAGTCTAGCACTGCAGAAAAGACCAGACCAGACCAGACCAGACCAAAGTGGTGTCAGGCGTGCGCCTACCAAAAACACTCGCGGGACTCAAAAAGAATGATTCCGCCCAGGATCGAACTGGGGACGTTCTGCGTGTTAAGCAGATGCCATAACCAACTAGACCACGCAACCATTTCTTGAAAAGAGAGCTGCGGGTTCTATCCACACGGTGCAGGGTCGCACTGGATTCCGATTGTGTTCCTTCACGGTCCCAACAAAAGCTTAATAATCCCCCACCCTGAACCCCACGGCACTTGCGTTCGTTTGGCACTTGGCGTTCGTTTCTTCGGCAAATGACGCACCTTGCTGCACGGACGCCCCCACGCCCCCACTCACAGCACCCACAACCCCCAACAGCACCACCACCACCACCACCACTAACACAGACGATCGGCCATCACGATCCTCGCCATCACCTTCCGTATCCAACGGCACCGTCTGCTAGCTCCTCCTTCGTTCTCCCGGCAGATCCCCACAACTCCCCACAAAACGTGGTGGCCCCACAGTCGGATGATTTGCCTCAAACACCGGCACGGGGGCTTTATTGAGGGAGGATTGATTGATTGATTGACACACCCCCACCACATGCGCAATGTAATTCATCGTTCCACAAACACCCCCACTCTGATTATACGGTGGTCTGGCTTCGTTACCCCACAAACACACCGACCAAGACAAACACAGGCTAAGACAAAGACACAGGCAAAGACAGACACGGTCCGGCTAGAAGCCGACTCTCCCACATGTCCCTGTGCTGCGTGCGTGTTGGGTACCTAGGCAGCAGACATGCGCATGTGTCTGCCGGCAACTGTCACAAATGTGCATTGTGCGAGCGAGCGAGCGACCCCGAGACCCCGAGCCGGCAAGAGGAGCCCAACACCGCGAGATCGTGCCTAGGCATCGTGCCTAGGCATCTTGGGCTTGTCTGCCCCCGTTCCACCCAGTGACCCCGACGACGTCTGGACAACCCCCGCCGTGACCACTCCGTCCGACCGTCCTGCTAAGGGTCACCTAACCCTTTCCTTGGGCATTATTCACAAGTGCCCGTGAACATACTCCCACCATCCTCTTCTGGACAATACGGGCTATTGTCTGAATTGTACTGGGATTCCCCTTGCTTCCCTTACGGCACCCCACCCCCACTCCGGAGTCCCGCCTCGCCGTCAGCAATATACGCGAGATCCATGTCCGCACGCAGAACTGCACCACCCAGGGCCAATCCACGCTATGGGGGCCGGCCGGCTTCTGCGGGGCTCTCGCTACTCTCCCGTGTCCTGCTGCTGCTGCTGCTGCTGCTGCTGCTCATCTCCCACTCCGGGCCCCTCCGCAGCAATAATAACCCCAAAGCCAGATGATCTCCTGCTCCTGTTCGTTCCCCTGCTCCTCCGTAGCAATACCAACGGCACGGCCTGGTCTGGGGAGGTGCATCGAAATGGAGGCTTTGGCAGTACCCCGAGATGGAGATTCGACGCGAGTCCGTGGTGTTTGTTGGCTGGAACGACGGACGGAGCAGTGGAAGCGAGCTGCGCAGGCTTTGTGGTCCCCCGCCAGGGCCTTCACAGGCCAGAGCCTGTGACAGCCCCGGTACGTAGGTCTTCGGTTCCGCTGGCCTCCCTGGTCCTTGGCCGTTCCGGCTTATGGTCCCTGGCTTATGGTCCCTGGCTGGTCCTGCTATTAACACCGTCTTGGCCGGTCCTGCTACCTGGTCTTGGCTCGCCTCCGTCGTCGCCGGGCCCCGAGCCCTAGCGTGCCAATTATGGCCTCATCTCACATATCACCGCATTCGGGCATGGCCTCACCAGAGCCACCCAGCCTATGGCCGTCTTGTGTCACTTGCTCCATTTCAGTGCGTCAGTCCGAAGGGCTGGCACAAAAGCCTATTATACCTCCGCAGTAAATAATCAGGATTTCCGCTGCATCCCGTTGTGTCAACTGATAGTATTTTTTTTATTTTGGAAATTACCAGGTTTTTGCCAATACCAACTGTGGGGTCAGATTGTCCATAAATATCCCCCGTTCCCTTCCCCAGAATTCTGCCTCTTCCTGCTTCATCTGCGTTTCGGTCTTCGTTCCGTCATCTTCCGTCCATCCCATCCTCCATGTCCGAGATCCACCATCAGCAGGGTTCCAACCTGGAAAACGACACAGTCCAGTCCATCACCACCAGTGGCGAACACAAAGAAGGGAAGCTCAGCTATGCCGGCCATGCTGACGAGTACATTGTCTTGGGCAACCAGAAGTTCTTGCGCCACGAGTTGATGGCCGCCTTCGGAGGAACCTTGAACGCCGGCGTCACCACATACCCCAAGTTCGCCATAAATCCCGCCCCTGTGGGTCTCTCGGCCTTCGCCTTGACCACCTTCGTGTTGTCCATGGCCAACGCCCAGGCCATGGGCATCACCATCCCCAACGTCGTGGTGGGTTTGGCGTGTTTCTACGGCGGTGCTGTCCAGTTCCTTGCCGGAATCGCCGAATTCTTCGCCAACAACGCGTTCGGTGCCACCGCCTTGTGCTCCTATGGTGCTTTCTGGTTGTCGTATGCCGCCATCCTCATCGAGGCTTTCGGCATTGGCGCGGCCTATAAGGAAGAGCCCGAAATGATGGCCAACGCTGTGGGTTTCTTCTTGCTAGCTTGGGCCTTGTTCACCTTCATGCTCGTATTGTTGACCCTCAAGTCCACCGTGGCCTTCTGTGGGTTGTTCCTGTTCTTGTGTCTTACCTTCATTCTATTGGCCGCCGGCTCTTTCACTGGAAAGGTCGGTGTCAGCAGAGCTGGAGGTGTTACCGGAGTCATCACCGCATTCTTGGGCTGGTACAACGCATTAGCCGGTGTTGCTTCCAAGCAGAACTCGTACTTCACACCCTACGCTATCCCCTTGCCAGGTAACTTCAGAGCCTAGGCACCTAATATTATTTATTTGACAATGTATTGACGATAATTGAACTCATGTAAAGCTGAACGGTCCGTCTCACTTGTAGTGATCTTGGAGATAAGAGAGAGAGGGCGGAGATGTGGCTGAATAGATGCTGGGAAAGGATACAGAGTGACCTAGATTATACTGGGGTCGTTCTGAGATGGTAACGTGACATGCTAATTTAGATTATGGTCAATCCGGGGTTGATCCAATTATATTTGTCACGTGAGCGGCCATGTGACCAAGTACTTTTCACCCTCTGTCTTTCTACGTCTACCCCAATGAGACTTCTTCCCGTGTTCTGGCTCATTGCCGTCATTCTGGCATACTCAACCTCGCCAAACCTCATCCAGGTATCCGACAAAACCTTCCAGGACGAAGTTCTTGATTCAGGAAAGTATGTTTTCGTCGATTTCTACGCCGATTGGTGTCGCCACTGCAAACTGTTGATGCCCACCATCGAGCAGCTCTCTGACATTTTTGAGCCCTACAACGACCGCATCAAGTTTGTCAAGATCAATGGAGACAAGGATGGCAAGAGAATGGCCAAAAAACACGCATACCAGGGCTTTCCCACCATGAAGCTCTTCAATGGAGAGAGCGAACCCATCGAGTACGACGGAAGCAGGGATGCTGAGTCTATCAGCAATTTCATCCAGCAAGTCACCAAGATCAGATTGGCGGACCTGGAAATCGAAAACCGGGACCAAATTGCCAAGATCATTGAAGAATCAAATACCTCAAATGTGATCAAGTTGAACGACTACAACTTCGATGAAGAAATCACGAACGCCAAGCACAAGTCTGTGGTGCTAGTCTCAGCCACTTGGTGTACCAATTGCGACAAATTCAAGCCAACTTTCGAAGAATTGGCAGATCTAGTTTATGTGAACGATAAGGAAAGCATCAGATTCGGAAAGCTCGAGTTGGATACTGAACCTTCAGAGAAGACCGCCGACAAGTACAATGTCCAGACCTTGCCAAGTGTTCTCTTTTTCGGCGGTTCTGGGGCTGAACCCAAGTTTTTCGAGTCGGACCGTTCTATTGAGCTGTTGATTCGTGAAATCAACAAATTTTCTGGGTTGCACCGTAACGCTGAGGGCAAATTGTCTGGAAATGCAGGAAGGATCGAAGCGATTGATACCTTCATCACCCAATCAGCTTTCACAAATGGTGTTGATAAGACAACCGCTGGATTGGAATTATTAAAGCACATCTCGGACTTCCAGAACACTGTTGGAGATGGATTGCTCAGTTATTACAAGAAGTTGGCCAACAAGGTCATTAACGGCGAGGAGAGATTTTTGAATGTCGAATTGACCAGATTAACTAAAATTTTGACGAATGACTTAGACAAGTTGCCACCAAAGACCATAGATTCCATGGAGAAGCGCTCAAATATCCTTCGTTTCTTTGTGGAGCTGATTGCACAAGCCAACGCTTAACATAGATGCAATTGCATAGAAATATACAAAAAAATGAGTAAAAAAGGAGTACAGTAATGTAAAGATGAGGAATGATTCTGGTTGATCACCATATAGTTTGAATTTGATTGGACCATGAAGTGACTGACAATGTAAAATGTAACTAGAAAAACGGCAATCTACCGAAATTATTCAAACCTTGTTTGGAAAATTGGTGTAATTTGCAAAATTAGGACTACTTAGAAAGAAATTTCTAAGAGAGCTTGAGCCAATAAAGTATTAATTTTATTTATTGTATATATTTGGAACTTTGTATATCATTTCTGTGTCCATTCAAATTGGCATATTATATCTGTGTCAATTAATTGAAACATGGCATATTATTCTATGTCTATATTTAAGCATGTATTTCATACAACGATTCTCTAGTCGTTTTTATGGTAATTGATAGCATTGTATCTAATTCTGAGTAATTTGGTTGCAGTGGATATAATCCAGGAGGGGTATATGACGATGTTTCTATTCCTACCACGCAAGAGGCTCGTACTTCTGCACCAAACGAACCTTGTCTGGCCACACCTTACCATCGTTAAGAACACATTCGTCAATTATTGGCCTGACATTACTTGGAGTGCAACGTGCCAACCAGATATTCTTGCCTGAGTCCCTCAAGTAGATGATGGTGTTTGCAGCAAACTTGTGCTGGCCGATGTGGTTTGTGTAGCTGACCTGGACGCCTCCGGGAGTAGTATCGCCGTGGTCTCTCATCAAATGCAATTCCCGGAGATAAATTTCACATTCCTTCTTCATGATAGGAGCAGTGATTCCACACCGTTTGTCTCTGGTTTTGTGGGAACAGAAGATTAGGTGGGCTCTGTTGGTGTCTAACTCGAGCTTAACGGAGGGAAATTGGGGATAATGGAGTTTTGGGGCCGAACTGTGAGCTTTTCTGGCCTCAATGAGGTCAGGTACCACCGCATCCAAAACGGATCCGACGTCCTCGAGCAGGACGTTCCGGATCCACACGAAGAACGGTAAGAGAAGCACATCGCCACGTTTTTCTTGGATGTAGGCGTCGTCAGTGTGCAAAGCATCTGACAGTAAAGACGATACTGTCACTTTTATAGGGCCCAAGTCAGGAAAGCTGGCCTCATTATCA
This sequence comes from Suhomyces coccinellae, assembly GCA_030565345.1. NCBI lineage: Eukaryota > Fungi > Ascomycota > Pichiomycetes > Serinales > Debaryomycetaceae > Suhomyces > Suhomyces coccinellae. Next base: position 99,363 of record JAJMBP010000016.1, on the reverse strand, counting down.
GAACCCCATTTGGCCACGCTGTGACTCAAGGTGCCTTCAGTGCCTACCGCGTCATGGGGCCAGTCGGACTTGCCGGTGGCAACGAGCAAATGGAGGCCGTAGTCTTTGGTGAAGCCAAAGAGATTGCCATCTTCTATCTTGAGAGACTTGGGAAAGGACGCGTCACAGGTAGCACATTCGGCATTGCAAGACGAGACGTCGAAGCCACGGTCTTGGATGGCCTTGTTGACGTCGTTGGTGGTGTCTTTCCACGAGAAAAGACCCATGTTGTGGTAGGATGAAGAAGTCAGTCGATGACTTTGGTGGTGATATTTGTGCAGGCTGCGATGAAGCAAGTGGGACTGTGGCGACGGAGTGGCGAAACGGGTGCAAGAAAGAGGCAGTGGCACGAAATGGTCAAGTTTCCGGAAGATTGGAAATGGGAGATTGCTAGGGAACAAACTTCGGCAGTTTAGGAGCAATATTGGCGGACCTGGTCGAGGTAGATTCTGGGCTCGCTTGACGTGAAGAACGGAGTGAAAAAGCTGAAAAAGTCGGACCTTGGTGGACGAAAACGGTGAAAGCAGCTGTTGCTCCTCAAGCGAAAGCCACGATTGGTGCAGTATGGAGTCTACAGCAGATTCAGCAACCAATAGGGACCAGGACGGCGCCGGGGACGGCAAGAGAAATTAGGCTGCGAACACTACGACTTCGGGGTGAAAAATCGCCCAGGAAGCTGGAAAACGCCAGGATTTGGGCCATGAGGTGGATAGGAGAGTCCTTGTGACGTCTAGGGGGACAGTGAGTCCAATTGGTAGCTATCTAGGGGAGTTCTCGAAATTTCATGGTGGCAAGAGACCAGCTAAGGTCCTATTGTTCATGCACAGAACAGAGAAGTTAGGTGCCTCAACAATCAAAAAAGCCAGTAAATTATAGCCGGATGAGGAACGCCAGTCGGACCGTGTCAGGTCCGAAGATTACGAGCATGGGGCATGAGAAGAGAATTGTCGATAAGAAGCGCCACCGTGGAGAGGCAGGGGTTACGTAAGGAGCACGTAAGAAGAGGCTAACTATGGGGGTGCTATTATGGCAGTATTAGTCAAATTAGTCAGACGAAAAGAGGTGGAACTGAGATGTGGAGAAACGGAAAGATTGCGAGGTCATGAAGTGAGAAGTGAAATGCGCTAATATCTAAATATTTGCGACTAGACAGATTTAATGGAGAATGGTGAATATTGGTGAATTGGTGGAATTGGTGGAATTGGTGGAATGGACTAATCGATCCTGCCATCATTGCCGTTTCCATAAGGTGAGCATTGGAATAATAAGACCAGAAATCCAATTTTACAAGACGAGCACGGCACGGCCGAATGAGGAAATGTAGAGCAGGTATCAGCCAATAATTAGGATTGCGAGGTAGTCGAGCAATGTCCCAGGTTGTTCATAAGGATGAGTGGCCAAAGTGGCAAAATAGGCGCGTGAGTGAGTTTTCGAGACAGCGGGACTGGTTCACGTAATAGGAGAATTAATGTGATAGAGAATTTATGAGAGAGTTAATGCAATGAGAGCATTAATGCAATGAGAGAATTAATGCAATGAGAGAATTAATGAGGGAGTTAATGCAATGAGAGAATTAACGTAGTATTCGAATTAATGTTATGAGAGAATTATAGTGCAGCATACACGATGCATAGCAGCATCATCTGACTGTGAAAGATGAGTTCCTAGAGAATGTAGACAATAGAGGATTACAATAGCTGAATAATTATAGAAACGTTCTTGGTGAGACGAAGATGTATGGAAGAGATGCATAAAGTAGCAAATGCAGAGAATAGATGGCAACAGTAGAAATCTATGACAGAGGCATGAATAAATAAGAAAAAGTCTATGACAGAGGCATGAAAAGAATAAGGAAGAAGATGATTATAGGGATGAAAGAGTTTGTGAGAGTAGAGGGGACTGCCAGTAATGGAAGCGCAGATCGAGAAGCGGAAATGTACTGGCGATAAGTGTAACGCATCAAATTGATAATGTCTCAGAATTGTTAGATACTTGTAGAAAATGGATGATTACTTGGAAAAAGATAGAGTACTGGAAAATTCACGATCTACTGGCGGTTTACAAGGAATTTTCAATTTAAGCGCAGAGAATCGTGCCAGAATAATCAGGAAGGCGGTACTATTAGTGGGACCAGTTAAGCATCAATTAGTAGTGGCGCAGACGTGGGTGCTTGTTTATTATGGTTCAACATTGACCTGGAATCAGCCACATGCCCCAAAGTCCGAACCGTAGCAAACATGAAAGGACCAGCACCAGAATACAACACATTGGCCCAGAGGACTACACAGGCGATTGCCCCAGATCGCACTGCACTGCCTAGAACACGGCCCAGCCTATCCGCGGTAGCCAGTGCCATTAGGACCCAATTGCAGTGGAAACCAAAGTAACTGGCCACGATGCCTTTTGCACCAAAGGCATTGAACATCCATGTCAGTGGCGAGTGCCCGTTTCCAAGACACAAGCTAGCACACTACCTTCTCGGTAGTTTACCTTTTGCCACAACGGTGCGGGTAAAGTTTCTCACTAATTAGCGAGAACCCCATCGCCTACACAGGAGCCACCGGGGCTATGACGTCGCCGTGCCAGGAAGTGTTTCAGCCTGCACCGCCACCAGCCAAGTCTTTGACTGACATAGGGAATGTGCCAGGGCCAGCGCACGCAGTTCCAGTCCAGGGTCTAGACCGACCGACGCGAGTCCTGGAGGAGAGCTGTAGGAGGGACCGACGCGGGTTTGGGTCCTGGTGTTGTAGGAGGCAACGTGGTTATTGGCTGGCATTGGCCGAAGTGGCATTGTGGCGAGAAGGACATGCCTAGATTGCACCACTGGTGTGGAATAAAGACGCGCCTCACGGTTAGACAATATTGAGAAGCCGTCCGTCAGTTGCACCGGCCCGTCGCCAACTGGCCACTGGACAACGGGCATTGTCGGCACGGCGTGCAGAGGCAGTGAACAGAGTAGAAGGAAGGAAGAAAGGAAGGAAGGAGGGAACATGGAGCCAGCGAGAGTGTAGTGCAAACAGGGAAGCCAGCGAGAGAGTTGGTGCAAACGGTGCGATTAGCGAGAGACGGTAGAAAGAGTGCGATCTGCGGGACTCAAGCAGTAGGCCCGTCAAACCAGCAGTGCACGCCACTACATTTCACTGCCTGAACACCACAGCACAGCACCAGCAACAGGAGGCCCGTTCTTTCCCTTAGTCCGCGTCTCCAGGCCCACGTCCAGCTTTGCCGTCCTTATCCAGTCGGTGTATGTCTGTGTGTTTCTCTCTTTTCCACCGCTGGGCCACTGACCAGGCCTATTGTACGCACCGATCTCTTTGTACATGCATGCTCTTTACGTGGTGCTGGTGTAATACGTCTTTGTTTGGCCATGCCCGTCTCGTGTTCTGGTCTCTTTGTCTCTATTTGTCCCGAACCGCCCTAATGGAATTTCAGCCTCTCGCTACGCCTCGCTCCATCTTCCGCATTCTCCTGGCAGGCCCAGTGCTTTCTCGCCCTACTCTCGCTACCTTTTCGCCCCACACTTCCGCCCGTTCCCTACCGCCCGCACCGCACCCAGCGAGGAGATATAGAGACACCACTTCTCAGAGTCCCCCCAAAACACCTCTCTAATTCCACCAAATTCCCTCCAAAATCACCGCCACAAGCTCCGAACTCCCCAGTAGACTGCCTTTTGCACTCTTCGCTCCTCTGCCTCTTGCCTCTCCATCACAATACCTTCCACCGCCTCATCCCTTGCCCAGACCCTGTCATGTGACGTCTCGGCGTAATCCCTCGTCAGCCCTTTCCGTGCCACACACACCCTGGTGCAAGGAGAAAAAGAATGTTTACAACCACAAACTCTTCACTCTCTTCTCCAGCACTCCTATATCCCGGTGGTCCAGCCGTCCTATCGTCCTCCCTCGACCTCCTGCAACCCTCCCGTCCCCTCCGACCGCCCTGGACGGCCCGTCTCCCCTTTTCAGCGAGTTTCCCTGTCCCCGTCGCCCCCCTGTGTCCATCTCTGCCCTCTGCCACTCCCGAGGCTGGCCCTATTTCCGTGGAGGCCCCCCTATCCCACGAAATGCCTCCCACAATGATCCTGGCCGAACTCCCCCCCTGTCCCGAGCTTTTGCCGTTCGCCGATTCCGACCCTTCCTCGTCCACCACCCCCAAACTCCATGCTAGCTCTCTCAAACATGCGAGCACCGCGCCCTTGTTGTCCGACAGCTCCGCCAGCCTCCCCCAGTACGACACGGAGGTGGAGCTCGGCGACCTCCGCGAGATCCCCGGCATCGACGAGTCCCCCAACGAGCGTTCCAACCTGACCAACAACGCGCCATCCACCCCCACGTCGTTCAAGGTGTCCCGCTCCGACGCATCGGTCCTCACCAATGACACCACCCCGTCCTCCGTAGACGATCGCATCCAGCACATGTCCGCCACCACCATCGAGGGCACCCGTTCCGTCGAAAATGATCTCCACAAGTTTGCCAGTGCCTCCAGCCCGCTCCACGTCGACGATCCCTTGCATGTGCCGTCACAGACCCCCGTGATCTCCAACGTCCCCGTGATGGTTTCCGTGACGCATCCTGACGTGGCACCCGCTCTCCAGCCTGCCCCCACCCCCTCCAGCACACGCAGGCACACAGCTCCATATCCCTCAGAAAGCGGGAGCTATTTCAGCAATTTCCGTGATTCCTTGGATGCTCCTACAAGGCACTCGTTCCAGATTGCCCGGCCAACGCATCCCGTGTCTAGAAGCACATTCCCAGCATACAAAACGATTAGCGAGCCCTCTGCCGCCAAGCCTGACACCACGAACTCGGAGATCTTGCGCATGCGCAACTCCATCCTCATCAAACGAAACAAAAAGAAGAGAAGAGATTTTCTCGAAGATGAACGTGTTCTTGTCGGTAACAAAATCAGCGAGGGCCACGAGAACTTTGTCATGGCATACAATATGTTGACAGGTATCAGAGTTGCTGTCTCTCGGTGTTCTGGTGTCATGATGAAGCTCACAGAAGAAGACTTCACGAAAACCAAGAAATTGTCATTCAAGATGGATGGAAGCGAGTTGACTCCTTCATCCAAGTACGACTTCAAGTTCAAGGACTACTGCCCTGAGGTGTTCAGAGAATTAAGAGCAAATTTTGGATTGGACCCAGCAGACTATTTGGTCTCCATCACAGGAAAATATATTCTATCTGAATTAGGGTCTCCTGGAAAGAGTGGCTCGTTCTTCTACTTTTCTAGAGATTACAGATTCATCATCAAAACAGTCCATCATGCCGAACACAAACAATTACGCAAAATTCTCAAGGATTACTACAATCACGTCAAGGAATATCCCAATACTTTGATATCACAATTCTATGGTTTACATAGAGTAAAAATGCCCACCAAGTTTGGTGTGAAAAAAGTGCATTTTATAGTCATGAACAACTTGTTCCCACCACATCGTGATATTCACGTCAAGTATGACTTGAAAGGATCTACCTTTGGTAGAATAACAAAAGTCACCCCTGAAATCGCAAAGGATTTGTCTCAGGTAACCCTAAAGGACTTAAATTGGCTTGAAGGAAGAAGCCCAATCAAATTTGGTCCAAACAAAAGAAAGCTTTTCTTCGATCAACTTGAGGCTGATGTGAAATTATTGAAAAAAATCAATGTCATGGACTACTCATTACTTTTGGGTATACATGACGTCAAAAAAGGAAATTCTACCGATCTTTCTCAAAAGTTATCGGTGTTCGATCCAAAATCTTCTGAGAAGTCCGAGTTGATTAAAACCAATCCTAGAGATATTGATAGAGAACACGATTTGCCAAGTAACGTATTTCCTGGCAGGTCCAAATATGTATTTTATGGTCATGATGGTGGTATTCGAGCCACTAATGAAGATAATGAGCCGTTATCAGAAATCTATTATTTGGGTATCATTGACTGTCTCACCAATTATGGTACGAAGAAAAGGTTGGAAACTTTTTTCAGGACGATCAGTCATCCCAGAAGCACGGTTTCTGCAGTTCCCAGTCAAGAGTACGGAAACCGGTTCCTAAAGTTCATCAAGAAAGGCACCATTAGCATCAAACGCAAAACCTCCTAAAAGTCCCCGTCCTGTTATTGTTGACATGTTCTCATATTTTTAATTCGCTTGTTTCTATTTGTTACATCTTTTGATCCTCGTGATCACTAAGTACTGATTCTTACGAAAATTCGTTGTTGATATAAATAACTAACGAATTGTAAGGAAATACACCATTGCATTGAAAACTGTAGGAATTCAAGTATGGTCTGAACGTCCAACCTTGGCATTGTTTAATAATCCAAAAGTGGTTGTTATAACAAACACTTCTAGTGCAGGAACCGTATTGTTTCATTATTCTTGTAGGAAAGTTTAACAATCCATGTCTACGACGTATGGCACTTCATTTTAACTCGTCGAAACCAATTTTCTAATATAATCTAAATTCTAAATCTAGCACAATCTTAAGACACCGTGGCTTGTAAAAATAAGTATCTGCACTTATTTATTTAGAAATGGAACACACCAGTTTTTGATGTCATCGAATCTGTTCAATTGGTTAAATTGTGCGCAAACCTTCCTTTAATTGTTCCTTTGACTAAAAATGCTTATTGTGAAGAGTAACATGAGTATTATTTCAGAGAGAAGATTGTAAGTTTTTTTCGCATCCAAAACACTTCAAAAATCTAATAGTTGGAAAGCATAAAAAGGTGGATGCTCCAGGAGGGGATTGAACCCACGACCGTCGCGTTCCTCACACGACCGTGACATATGGTATAACCAATTTGTCGTAAAACGGCTATAAGCACGAAGCGCTAACCTCTGCGCCACTGGAGCATAGAATCTTAAGTAAAGACCCTTATTTCACCACGGAAAATCGAACACGCGCTAGCCGTCCAGTGCAAGCACTCAACAACTACACCACAAGCTCAATTCTGAGCAGAGTGTGAAAAGTTTTGGACCACACTATGATTAGATATACACGCCTGAAGAGTTCTATGAGAGCATGGGTGAACGCAATTGGTGTCCCAGGATGAGCTCTACGTGTTTCTAAGGAGAATTGAATATTCATATTTTTGAAAAAAGTTTGAATTTTGCTTGAAAAGTGGTGGGTAATGCAATATCGAAATTTGTCCATGATCGCTAACTGAAGAGAATCAGAAAAAAAAACGTCTTTGTAGTTATCGTGATGAATAAATTGATTGTCGGAATACATTTGGCCATAATCAACTACAACTAGATCAATTGAAAAGTTTTGGAAGAATAGAACACTTCTTTACCATAGAAAATTTATGGGAAAATGGGAATTTGGAATTATGGGAAGTCATGAATATTAGGTTATTGGATTATTGGATTATTGGATTATTGGATTATTGGATTATTGGAATATGGGATTTGGGAATTTGGGGATTTTGGGATTTGGGGATTATGGGATTATGGATTGTGGGATTATGGGATCCTCGGACCAACGAAGTGTGGACTTCCCTTGTTCGGAGTCAAGGACCTCAGCATTTACCAGCAGGGTATGTTAATGACGCAAAGCCAGAAAATATGCATGGACTATCTAAAGTTTCAAATGCATTTGGAACCACCTATTAAACTACAATGGAGGCTGAACTGTGGTTATGGCTAAAAAAATAGCCTATGGTATCATTGCCCAATCAAAAGGGGACGGGCATTCTTGTCTAATCTAGGAGCGCAATTGTTAACGTCAGATATGTCAAGCTCGGAATCAGCCTAGCAGTTGTTTCTCCAATAATGTAATGTTTAGAGCATTCAGAAAAATTGGACAAGAGGACTGGCATAATCGCCGCTTGTAAGGTGGCTTACCTCGAACAAAGTCAATTGGTCACTTGCCCTGTCCAAGCGATCGCTTCTGCTATTGTAATACTACGGACGGTAGAATTGTAGCAGCAGCATGTAGAATGGCCACAGCATTTGTTAGTTGCCATGTGGCTCGTGATGTATGGCAGCTATGGCTCGCCAGTCTAACCATTGATTGAACAAGAGGATGTTATAATATTCGGAATATTTATGGCTCGATGTCAAAGTTAAGCAACCAAGTTACCTAGATAGTGAGGGGGTGTAGAATCTTCGGCCAATAGATTATTTGCATCTGATTTCCAATGCGAACATGCTCACGTTGTAAGTCGATTTTAGAGTTGGTCTCTGGGAAGTGAGTAGGTGTTGATTGCTTCCACAATTTCATCCCTGGTTCAATTCACCTAGCTGGTGTCAAATCCATCGTCAACCGGCCTTCTTCGGACTGGTAACGGACACCAAGCCACTTTTCATGGCTCATTTTAAAAATAGTTAAAACTGAAATTTACCTTTACACCTTCTTCGATCACGATCCGTTTACCTGAGGGGCTATTTTTCAATTACCGTCCACGGTCAACCCGGACCTAAAACGCGTGGAAATGATACAAACTTCAAGGGGGGGAGTTGTAGTAGAACGTCTCTTTTTCGAATCGACTCCTATTTTCAACGTAGCAGCAATTGTGTCACCCGAACCACTCCAAACCCCACATCAAAAAGCCAGTCCATTCTTATCTGAATCGCCCGGGCAACTACGTCGCAAAAGTACGGCTCAATCTGGCATGGAGGATCATATCGGAGTGCTACCCATAATCAGCCTGAGGCTTGCCCATGCGCCTGTACTAGGCTCCAGTAGCCGCATGCACCGAAGGTAAAGATCATAATGATAATAAGTGAAAAGTTGACAGGTGCGAAAGTAAGTGGAAATTTCAAAGACTCACAATGTTTTGACACCACACAGGTTGATCACCAGTGATAGTTGCCAACAGGAATTTGCTCTATCGTCAATTGTAATGACCATGTGCTCCGGGTGAATTGATTGGAGTATCCCGATGTGTCCCGTTGGCCAACGCGCTAATTGGGTTGCGAGATAACCGATTATGCATGTGCTCTGTGTGGCATGCAACTTGTGCCGAACTCCATACTTTGACCTTTGCCACACCCCTGCCACACTTCTCCGGATTCCGAACCGACCCCATAGCGTACGGCAAGGACTCCTGGAGTCCGGTATGCACCAGCAGTGAATGCCGCCTTTTACGTTTGTAGCGGGATCAGAGGCGATGTGGCCTTCCGCCTTAACGTGCTAGTCCCGAGTTTAGTCAGAAAAGTTTGGCACATTCCAAAATCAAGGTACAGAAGAAGCAAATTTCTTGTCATGGCCAAGAGATCGCCAGCACGATCTCTTTAGTGACAGCATGCCAGGCACCTGTAGTCCTGGCAAACTGGTGGAATAGTGTGGGGTCCAGAGTTGATGAAATTAAGCATTAGAGCCAAAAAGGTTATTTGTAACCAAAGGGCCGTGGTTTGGGGACTAGAATTGCACCCGGAAGCCGAGACCGCTACATTGGCCTCTTGCGGTTGTTGGGACCTGGTTGGAAGGCCCCTGACCGTGGTGCCACGAGCGGTTTCCCTGGGATATTTTTCGGGTAGAGATACCCCGGTCCGACTCTTGCACTGATATCACACCAGTTGCAAACTTCGGAAAGAAATTTCGGAATGTACGAAGCGAATAATGTATTTGTCTCGGGCCAGGACCAGGGCCCACAAGGAATCTAGCCACACCCGTGGAGAGAATCCCGAGCTCATAGTGATTCCGGAGGACGATAGGTTTGAGTGCAGAATCTGCCACCTTTTGTGACAATTCGAACGCATGACAGCCCGTTGGAGACAGTATTTCGCCAGAATGTCCATGTCAAGTTCAGGGTGCCATAGTTGCAGCATAACCGAAAACGCCCTTTGCGAGAAAGGCGCCAAAAATACCTCTAAAATGCGCCCGGCTCCGTGAATTATCATTACAAGGTTGAAGCAGCCTCCATAACCAGAAATCCCGAGGAATGGGTCCTTGTGAGGAACGGCTTCTGTTTAGGGCTTATCCAGGGTGTCACAAAGTCAATGTTCAGTGGAATGGCACTGGCGATTTCACCCCGGAAATGAGTCTAAAAAGAGAAATATGGGCATTTCACAGTCTGTGGCCACTGTAGATTGACCTCTATCTGCTCCCTAGGTCATAAGCCCCGAAACTCTGAGCATACGGCCCTATTGTTGGACCCAGACAGCCCTAACCATGCAGATGTGTCAAAACTAAATGCAGGACATAGATAAACTTTTTTGCAGTTTTGGAAAAATTGGAGAGTTCCAAAGCCATTTCATGGAATGTGGCCTTGGGATTGCGGCATTGAGGTGCTATTCTGGCAGTGCTGACACACCAGTGGCCTCTTTCGAAACCAGGTGTGGTTCGCTCTCCTGGGTATAAATAAACCCCCAAGTTTCCTCATTTTCACATCATCATCGAGCTATTCTACAATGGTTTCTATTCTCCTCTTCACTAAGCAAGCCTTTGCTTTGCTTGCCCTTGCTGTTCTTACCAACGGTCTTGTTGTTCCTCAAACCCCCGAAGCCAATGCTGGTTCCTTGGAAAAGAGGGGTGACGGTTTCCTCAAGTTGGACTTTACTGTCACCAAAAAAGTTCTTGACAACAACTCTACCGACATCATCTCGGAAAGAGACGAGCCACAAGCTCCCTTGAAGAACTACAAAGCTTACTACGGTATTAAGTTGAACTTTGGATCTCAGGCTCAAACCATTGAGGTTGATATCGACACCGGAAGTTCTGACTTGTGGGTTCCAGATACTTCTTCTGGAAATGACGCTGGTTTCAACTCCGCCGCCTCTTCCTCCTTGCACGACACTGGCAATCCATTCTCTATCGGATACGTCGATGGTTCCACTTCAACTGGAACCTTTGTCACCGACACTATTGGTATTCCCGGTGGCCCCTCCATCCACGACTTCCAATTCGCTGATGTCACCCAAACTACTGTCTCTCAGGGTGGAATTTTAGGAATTGCTTTCGAGTCAGACGAGAGTACCCGGAACAAGTATGCTAACTTCCCCGTCGCCTTGAAGAATGCTGGTATCATTGATAAGGTGGCTTACTCTATCTACTTGAACAGTCTTGACGCTGATACAGGAGCTGTTATTTTTGGCGGTATTGACACTGCCAAGGTTGACGGTAAGTTGTCCACTGTTCCTATTACCAACCCTACTGGTCTCTTTGTGACCTTGGACGGCCTTCTGGGCACTGATGGAAACAGTATCGATGCTGGTTACGAAGTCATTCTTGACACTGGAACCACCATTACCTACTTGCCATCGGATTCCGTGCAACTGATTGCTTCTACTATCAGTGGTGCCACTTACAATTACTTCTTCGGTACAGTGTCACTTGACTCTTGCGACCAGCCAAACGACAAATACGTCACCTACAAGTTTGGTGATGCTACTGTCAAGGTTCCACTCACCGAGTTGGTCTTCCACGAAAAGGATGGCAGCTGTACTCTTGCTATTTCCTCCAACTCCAACGCCAAGGGAAACAACCTTCTTGGTGACACTTTCTTGAGAAGTGCCTACGTTGCTGCCGATCTTGAGGACAAGAATATTCAAATTGGTCAAGCCAAGTACACCAGTGACTCCCACATTGTTCCTTTCTAAGGACTTTGGCAGAGGTTTTCTACAATAGTAGCTCTTGATGAGCGTCGTGAATGAAAAATTGTTGAGCTTTGAAAATTGTAATCCAGATTGGAAACTCTATCTTCCCAATACAAATGGTAAGCTTTTTCAGTCGTATTAGTATACTTAGTAGCCTTTACTCTCTGCTCCATCAAACTTGCAGACCACATGAATTTTCACAGCCAAAGCACAGTGTCCAAGGGCTACACGAAATCTATTGTGCAGATTTGCAGTTTACCTCGGGTTATCTACCGAGAACCGATAAGCGCAAAGATGAAATTCGATCAAGAACCGAAACCCAAAACTGGGATTCTACAGGTAGATTGATCCAGGACAAAAAGGCATATGCAGTGCTCAAAATGGCGATAGATAAAGAAATGAACGCCAGGAGGTTATTTTAAAATGAAACTAGCCCATGCTTGAGAAACGAATTGGGAACATTGTCGTCATGATGAAGTTATCAAGTTAACGTAGTCGAATGACCGGTTTCATTGGCCCCACAGCTGGAGCTAAGTATTAGGTCATCCGCATAGTCACAGAGTCTAGACAACTAGTACTTTGTAGAATATCGAAGTCCATGACAAATTGGGGTATGCTATAATTGATCAGTCCTTTACATAGGCCACAGTACATAAGCGAATTTTCACCAGGATTTCGACTGTGTTGAACTAGCCCCGAATACATAGACGAAGAGTTCACCTAGTTATTGTGTGTGTAGAACAAGCCCCTATAGTGCTAGTAACAGGGTAAATTCGGATGAAAATGCAAATAATGGTTTATTTCAGATTCTATGTAGACACTATGGTCGTGAAATTGGTTCTTCTATGTTTCTAAATAGGGATGGAAAGCTGTAGGAACAGCCGTTCAAAGGCAAATGATCCCAATTACAATAATGAATATAGAATGTTGAAATTGGCTACTAAAAGAGTAGATGGAGAACGAAGTTTCGGCCCATTCAGCATTACAAACTATAGGAAATATAGCTAAAATTATAATAGGTATTCTCGTTTGTAGATTCTTGAAGCTTTATACTTTATCTGATGATATCATTAAAATTCGCTGAATAATTTTGATGTATATAATGATTCAAAGTATTTGCATTGAGTAAAATTATATAATTTTGCAAAAATGCCAAAGATAAATAAATTTCACTTTTGAAGATCAGACATGCCTTAGCTCTCTGTAATAGATTTCTACTGTTCTAAATCGAAATACTTTGTCAGATAGAGTTGGTGTCATTTTACGAACGTTAATTGCACTTCTCAATGTATTCGCCACTAGAGGTCTAGACCACTTGGATTCGACTTGAAAAAATGAATTTAAAAGATATGCAAAATGCTAAGCATATATAAGTATCTTCTAAAGCACCATAAGATCAAGTAAAATGAACAGAATACAATTACATCACCTTATATTGCAGTTACTAGATCCACCTATAGACAGTAATGTATTTGTCACGTGACTTTCTCAGCCATATATGCAAAAATTATATGGAAAGTATCTATTCCGTAATGTTAGCCCATAGAACGCTTCATTCGGCTCTGGCAGGGTTAGTCTCTAGGAGAACTATATCCATATTACACCAACCAGAGAGAGCAGGTGGAATTTCAGACGTTTCAAATGTCAATGCCCAAGAAAACATAAAAAATGCCGAAGAATTGGCAACTAACAAAACGCTAGAAACTGCAGAATTCAAGACTCTAGGAAACCCACAGTCCGTTCTCAGCATCGTGTCTCCCCCATCTGTGCCTGTTTATGTCAGAAAAGGATCGTTGTTGTCGATATACGGACTTGCAGACTCGTCTGTGGCTTCTGTTAAAAGTACATTAGAGTTTCTTTCCCCCGTGAAAAGACTTCTCTATGGAGGATATGCATTCAGCTATCAGAAATTGGTTTCTACTTCGGCATTTTCCATTTTGGTGTCCTCAAGCTCCAAAAAACTTTCCCTTTTCAAGACCTCGGATAATAAGTCATTCGTGAACTTGACCTTGGACGGCACCAACGACTGGGCCATTCTCAATAAGGAGGCATTACAAGTGTATACAGGCAATTCCTTGATAATTGGACTCTATTCTTTGCCAAGAACTATCTCCAGAAAACTTCTCAAGCAATTGGACTTGAGAGGCACCCAATATACTGGTCTCTTCAAATGGAACCATGCTGGTTACACCTTATTGAGTGGACGTGGCCAAGCGGGTATTGTCGGAAATGGGTCAATTTACAATATCAATCTCAATGACGGCGAAGAAATGTTGGTGAACAGCAAGAACCTCTTGGGAGTCACCGTCAACGGACCCCATGATTTGAACAACTTCGTTCACAAATACTCTTTTCCAATTACAGAGATTCCAGACTCTCAGCCCGTCACGATCAGTATCACCAACATACACAAGAGACCCATTTCTGTGGGTCAAAAAGCCAAGTTGTACGTGAAAGCAATTGGGTCCTACTTTTCAAAACTCGGTCTGCTTTTCCGTATCGGAAAAGGCTACACCTACAACTTTTTGGTGGGAAACCAGGACTTCCACAAAGTGATTGGGCCACGGAGCTTGTTGATCCAATCCAGCACGGGACAATCCTACATTTCTGCTGGCCGTAGAAAGCCTCATTCGTCAGCAAACACTAGTACTGTGGCCGAAACAACCAGCGAAAGATCTTCTGCCGATTACTTGAATTATGTTACCGTTCAGCCTGGAAAAGGTGTGGTGTTTGAAAGCACGCCCAATTTCGAGCAAACGGTCAAACAAATTGAAAGAAAATAGTTATTTATTGTGTAGGAAGTTTATAGTTATACAGATTATAAGAATAGGGTGTCACACGAAAGGTAGTTTCACAGGACGAGTTATTGCAACTTTTCCTACTCTTAGAATAATAATTAACGTACAATCGTGAAAATGGTCCAAAGACATAAACAGATAACGCCTAAACTATTGGAGGGAAGTGCCTATGATACAGTTTGCTCCATAAATTTCATCAAAATATCATAAAAGGATCCTTTGAACCAATAAAACTCATTACAAGATTCGGGAAAGCTATTTCAAAGAAAACCCAAGGTGGTAATTTATCGCGAAGTATTAAAGTTCTCAAATTAACAGGAAGTCTCAGTAGAGGCGTCATAGTCTCAACGCAGAGGAATGTATTCAAGAGATATCATAATTTTCGTGAGTAATGTTTCAAAGCAGAAGTGCTTCAAAATCAAGCAATGTATTAAATTCGAGTGAGTGTCTTAAATTCTAGAGGAATATCTCTGATTCAGAGATGTGTCTAATTCAGAGATGTCTCTAATTCGAGAGAGTTGTCTCAAACTCAATAGAATGTCTCTAATTCAAGAGTTCGAATTGATAGAGAAAACTCAAAATGTTTAGCGATTGCCTCGACTTCAAGAGTCTCTTATCAATGCCTCTCTACGTATAACCCATACCTCTTCTGGTTCCAGCTTCTCGATTTCCAGTGTGGTTGTGTGATTGTGTCCAAAGCGAACAATCTCGGCTACTCTTCATATTGTTCTCGCCTAATCCTTCTGGTTCTCCTTGTGCTCCTCGGTGGCCTGGACCTTTTGCGGCGGTTGTGCCGTCGGCGACCCGTCCTGTGTGAAGGTGTGCTTGGAAAAATCGGCTTCCTCGCTCTGTTTGTTAGGAACACAGGACTGGTGGAGGTAGGGGTCCAGGCCCAAATTGCGCCACATGTTGTTGATTTGGCTGGGCCCGGGAAGCTTGATGGCGTTGATGTTTGCCGGCAGTTGCGACTGGTGGGCTCCGATACGGATGGGAGGCAACTTGGTCAGGGCGTCGGAGGAGGCGATGGACTGAGCGTAGGGCGAGTCCCTGGCACGCGATTCGCCCAAGGCGTGTGCTAGCGAGGGAATGGGCTCTGGCACGCCGCGCAGGACGGTGGTTTGGTTCTGGTCGTGCTGCTTCTGCTGAAGATCGTGCTTGTGGACGTTGGACATGCTCAACAAGTCGGGGCGGGGCGCGGTGTCGGTGACATTAGTGGGGGTGGCAGCGGGCATGATTGCAGCGGGAATGGTTGCAGCGGGAATGGTGGTGGAAGGAATAGGAGTTTCAGTGTGGGCGTAGAGCATGGAGTTGGGGGGGTATTGGTAGTACTGGAACGAGTGCGCGGGCGGCTGCGAGGCAGGGGGCGTGAATGTGGGCACAGAGTGGACTTTGGATGTAGACGAATTATGGTTTGTGTTGTTTTTGCTGATGGCGTTCTTGTGTCTGTTGCTGTGTCTATTGCTGTGTCTGTTGTTGGCGTTTTTCGGCTTGTCCTTGGGGTCGATATAGCTCTCCCTGTAGGCCTCGGGAGGCCACATGTCCAGGTCCACCCCAAGGTCCTTCATGCGGTAGCCCGACTTGGAGAGCAGCGAGTTCTGGATGCCTTTCTGGCGGAGCGTGCCCACACTGGAGTGTCCCGAGGACCCCATGGTGTTCTGGACACTCGGGGCAGCCGAAAAGAGGTTGGCGGTGGAATCAGACGGCACGCTGCTGGTGGCAGTCATGGAGCTGGAGTCTGTAGGCAACGAGCCCTTGTCGTTCGAGGACGTTTTGGCAGCAGGGTCGCTGTCGCCGGCGTCGCTGGAGTCGCTCTTGGGGCCACCGTCGCTCTTTTCGCCCGCGGAGTCCACCGTGGTGGGAGCCAGACTGGGGGCCAGGCCGGGGGCCAGGCCAGAGTCGCGGGTAGAGCTGGAGTCCGACGGCACTGACACGGTGGAGTCGGAACCCAGGCCCAGGCCTAGGCGGTCTTTATCGGCATTGGGGTTTGTGGATGTGGCGGTGGATGTGGCGGGGGCAGGGTCCGAGGGGTCTGGTGCCATGGGGACAGGCTCGCTAGGTTTGAGTGCGTGGTGGAAAAGCATGTTCTTGTGGTGGTGGCCGGGGGGAGCGCCGGGGGTGGCGCTGGGTTTGGTCATCTTGCGCTTGATCACCTTCAAGCGCTCAGAAGGCATGAAGGGTGTGGAGGTAGGGGCCGCCTGGGGAAGGTTGGTGGCAGCAGCAGCAGCAGCAGCAGCAGCCGTAGTGGCGGTAGGCAGTGGCACAGTAGGCAGTGGTGCGGTGGCGGTGCGCAGGGGATCGCTCGCGGTAGCGGGCACGCCCGCGGGCGGGGCCTGCGGCGAGGCAGTTCCATTTTTCGCACTAGCCCCCGTGCGACTGGCACCGGCACCAGCACCGTCGGAGTCCACCACGGAGTACTTGGAGATGACCTTGTTGAGCGCCCCAAAGAGGTCTGTCCAGCGGAACACCTTGAGGTCCTGCTCGATGTTACGGGGACGCGGGTCCTCCATGGACATCAAGAGGCGGAAAAAGCGCTCGTACTGTTTGTTGGAGCGCAGAATGGTGCTGGGCTTGAGCAGCTGGAGATTGCGGCGAATGCGGTTCTTCTCCTCGATGGAGAAGGACTCCTGGACCAAGTATTCGAGAATCACGATGATGTCGACCAGGGTGACGATGTGGATGCCGCGTTCCCGCCAGAAGATGCACAGGATGATGGGCAGCGTGTGGCGGTACTGCTCGGTGGAGATGGCGTCGAACTGGACATAGTAGTCGGCGGCAGACATGCGAAGAAAGTTGAACTTGACGAGCCGGCGCTGGGCCTCCTTTTCCTGGTGGGTCCAGTCGGAGGTGAGCGAGTCCAAGTCCTTTTCGAAGATGAGCCGGACGGGGGAGTAGTTGGCGTGGAGGTTGTGGCGGATGTGCTTGGGATCGAGGGACGAGGTGCGAACTGGTTTGGAGGAGAAGGTGGAGGGCGTCTGGTGAAAGTTTTGGGTGTTGGGGCTATTCAGCATGTTCTGAGGGTTGGGACTCTCCTGGCCATTGGGGGTAGCTTGGGGGTAGCCTTGGAAGCCGGGGGGTTCTGGCTTCGGCGTCATGGAGGCGGCCGGACGTCCGCTGGGCATAGGGTGGCCGGGATGGGCAGTACGACGGCGAGATGGGACGACGACGGAGGGCAGAGGGGGCACGGGAAGGGCAGGGGAACAGCAGGGAGTGATTTGGAGGTGCTGGCACGGTAAATGGGGGTCAAACTGGTGATAGAAACAGAGATATATGGGGAGTTATGGAAGGAGCAAAATTTAACTTGCCACGATTCGTGGCAGAGGCAAAACAGACAAAAAAGCAATTGCTGGTTACATGCGACTCGCCACAAGCTGGGGCACAGGGGCATCAGACAAAAGCGGGTGACGGGGAGCGAAATTGGACGCCCCGGGCTGCCAACACCGCCTGTCCTGTGCCAGTGTGCCGGAGAGACTCTGGGTCACTTCCCGTTGTGGCCAATTACTCGAGGTGGAGGTTGCTGTGTCTGGGGAGTGATAGTCATGTGCAGGGGGCGCCGGGACGGGGAGGGGGAGGGGCCTGATGCGATGGGCCGGGTGGGCCCATTTGCCCAGAGGAGGGGGGTCGATGGGCTCGGGTCTGAGACAGCGCAGCGGCCCACCCGGCGTCCGATAACATGATCGCGGAACCAGGTGGATCCTGGAACTTGTGGCGAGGGCTGTTGCCTGGTCGCGGCCTCGTGCTTGCAGATATTTTTTGCTGGTGCGCAATGCATGAGTTACGGGTTGGACAATAGCAGCTGCCCGTCAGCAACAATCGATGGGGAGGACATTGGGGGGAGGGGCGCCTGGTTTTTGTCTGACAACCGATTCTGGCGAACGGTTGCTGTGTAATTACACCGGGCAGCCGAAGCGGCCACAAACGACACTCCGGCAGCGAGCTCACGGGGCCGTGGGGCGGTGGCGGCAGTGTCGACGGGGTTAAGCGTCGCAGGCACCAGCAGCACGGAAGACATGTTTTCCAGGCTTAGGCTGCGGCCGCACGCGGTGGGCCGGTATTTTTTGCGGGCCCCCGAGTGCATTGCATGGCGCTGTAATTGAGAGTTCGGTGTTTGCAGCCGGGTGATCCAATGGGAGAGCGATGGCTGTCGCGGCACTCGCCACCGCATGGGCACGTCAACGGTGCTTGAGGCGAGGCCTGCTCAAAGTACGAGTCACGTGAACCCGCCGGCATGTGCACCGGCGCGCCTCGGGCACCACCACAATAGAAATGGGGCGTCGGACACTTTACCCAACGCCAGATGAATTTGCCCCAATGTCTGACAATTTCTGTCAGGAGCAATCCAATTGGCCGGTCAGCGAGGCAAGGACAACAAGGGCGGCAAGAGTCATCGGCAGCTTGCATTGGCGCTGACGTCATTGAAATGGACTAGGCCCGGAGTCCGCCAGGATCAGGTAGAAAACTAGATCACTTTCTCTGTTGTTGTCTCTCCTGATCCACATACAAGCTGAGGAGCGTGGGCTACCGTGGTAGTCTCCAAGGAAGCAGCCTACATGCGTGGCAGTCTACGTTCATAGTAACATTCTATCAGGGTAGTTTACATGCGCATGGTATCCTTTGAACATTAGTGTCTTCGAGAGATCTCTTCAGATACCTTGCTTAGAATAACCATGTGTCCCTAAGACCGTGCGCTGTAGTGAGGGGATGGCCTGCTCACCCTGCTTTTCCATATTTTATGCCACTCCATTGCAAGGGCCATAAAGTATCATGTTTATGTACTATGGAATAATCCATTCGTTTCTGATAGGTTTCCTTTTTTTTAATTCCTGCAAATTAATGACATCATGCTGTACAACAATCATGTAGTTTCCGGTGAGGCGAATTAGTCACCACGTCTTATCAATAAGTATCCCGGGAGATCATGCTCTTGTGACGTCATGAAATACTTCTCTGTCACAAGCAATGCCTTTTGAAGTCAACATTTAGTTCTATGCGGGGGGCCAGCCTCTTGCTAGTGTCTGAAACCCAATTTCCTATTGTAGTAGTAGAAATGCCGTTTATATAGTAGTGCATGTATTGTAGAGAGATATATTTCAGACAAAAGTATTACTGGTATATTTTGCTTAGTAGTATGGCACACATGAGAAGTCTCAATATACGTCTTAATATTATATATCATCTTCTACCATTTTATTTCCTCTATATATCGGACTTCTACGTTTGTAATTCCGAGGAATTGGAGCTTCGGAATTCCTTCTTCCTTGACATTAGAAGAACAGGGCATGGTGGTGCAGAGCGCAAGTGCACAGCCACAAACGTGATACCAGTCACGTGACAGATAGAGATATCAAGTCATGTGATATGAAACACGTGATATACTAGGTTCTATCCCCGCACGTGGTGCTGGTCACACCCCTCACATCACGTGACCTCGCCGTCAACATTTTTTGTTCTTATCAAAACTCTTCTAAACCTATTCCTTCACCATGGCCGAAAAGGAAGAAGCCGTTTTCCGTATGTAACATCCGAACCCCTCCACTAATCGTCCTCTACTAACTCCAGGCTCTGCGGAAATGTCTTTGGTCCAATTGTACCTCCCCACCGAAGTGACTCGAGAAATCATCTACAAGGTAGGAGAGTTGAACTCGGTCCAATTCAGAGACTTGAACTCCAAAGTCAACGACTTCCAGCGCTCGTTCGTCAAGGAATTGAGACAGTTGGATAATGTGGAGAGACAGTTCAATTTCTTCAAGAAAGAGCTTGATGCCAGAGGCATCCAGTTGCACACCTACCCCTTCGAATTGCAGTCTGTGGTCCCCCAATCGGTTATTGATGACCAGATTGAGGACGCCCAGTTGTTGGAAGATCGTGTGAGCGAGTTAATTGCCTCGACCCAGACCTTGGCCGAGAGAAAGACTGAGCTTGAACAGACCAGGGCCACCATCCAGGGCGTGGACCGGTTCTTTGGACTCCACTCGGGCCCCAGTGGTCGCCAGTCCGAGGAGGACGCTCTCCTCTCGCAGTTGGAGTCGCAGGGCTCTGATTCCCGCTCGTCCTCGTTCATTTCCGGTGTCATCAATAGAGACAAGGTCAACACCTTGAAGCAGATTCTCTGGAGAGCCTTGAGAGGTAACTTGTACTTCCACAGCGAGGAGTTAGCCGAGCCCGTCTACGACGCTGCTACTA
This sequence comes from Suhomyces coccinellae, assembly GCA_030565345.1. Classification (NCBI taxonomy): domain Eukaryota; kingdom Fungi; phylum Ascomycota; class Pichiomycetes; order Serinales; family Debaryomycetaceae; genus Suhomyces; species Suhomyces coccinellae. The sequence goes on along the minus strand of JAJMBP010000016.1, from coordinate 78,816 downwards.
AGGAAAAGGTCGAGAAGAATGCCTTCATCATCTTCTCTCACGGTGCCATTATCCACGAGAGAATCAGAAAGATCTGCCAGTCGTTGGACGCCAACCTCTACCGCGTTGACTCCACTTCAGACCTCAGAACTGAGCAATTGAGCGAGGTCCAGTCCAAGTTGACCGACTTAGCCGACATCCTGGAAAGATCCGAGTTGGCCTTGACCTCCGAATTGATCGCCATCTCCAAGGACTTGGCCAAATGGTGGGAAATCGTCGCCAGAGAAAAGGCCGTGTACCAGACCATGAACCGTTGTGACTACGACGGCTCGAGACAGACGTTGATCGCAGAAGGCTGGGTTCCTACCGACCAGGTTGATGAGTTGACTAACACTGTCAAAAGTGCCACTACCCAGTCGATTCCAACCATTATCAATATCTTGGAAACCACCCGTACTCCTCCTACATTCCACCGCACCAACAAGTTCACCGGAGCCTTCCAATCTATTTGTGATGCCTACGGTATTGCCACTTATAGAGAAGTTAATCCAGGTTTGCCTACCATCATCACCTTCCCTTTCATGTTCGCCATTATGTTTGGTGATTTAGGCCACGGTTTTATCTTGACCTTGGTGGGTTTGTTCTTGGTTTTGAACGAAAAGATGTTGGGTGCCATGAAGCGGGATGAGATCTTCGACATGGCTTACACTGGTCGTTACATCTTGTTGCTCATGGGTATTTTCTCCATGTACACCGGTTTGTTGTACAACGATGTTTTCTCCAAGTCTATGACCCTCTTTGCTTCGGGTTGGGAATGGCCAGAACACTTTAAGGAAGGCCAGACCCTTGTGGCAAAGTCCGTTGGCACATACATTTTTGGTTTGGACTCTGCTTGGCACGGATCCGAGAATGCCTTGCTTTTCTCAAATTCCTACAAGATGAAGTTGTCTATCTTGATGGGATATGTCCACATGACGTACTCGTTCCTTTTCTCGTTAGTGAACTACGTCTATTTCGACAGTTTTGTTGATATCGTGGGTAACTTCATCCCTGGATTGATTTTCATGCAAGGTATCTTCGGATACTTGTCCTTGTGTATCGTGTACAAGTGGACCGTCAACTGGTTCGCAATTGGCCAGCAGCCACCAGGATTATTGAACATGTTGATTTCCATGTTCTTGTCTCCCGGTACTGTCGCCGAGCCCTTGTACCCTGGACAATCATCCATTCAAGTTTTCCTTTTGATTATCGCATTGATTTGTGTTCCATGGTTGTTGCTCTTCAAGCCCTTGTACTTGAAGAGACAAATGGATAGAGAGGCCAAGGAGCACCAATACCAACACTTGAGCAACGACGAACACTCTTCCGAAGAAGACGAACAACATGCCGATGATGACGAAGAAGAAGAGCATGGAGAGCATGGTTTTGGAGATATTGTAATTCACCAGGTCATCCATACCATTGAATTTTGCTTGAATTGTGTTTCTCACACTGCATCGTACTTGAGATTGTGGGCCTTGTCTTTGGCCCACGCCCAATTGTCCACTGTGTTGTGGACCATGACCTTGGGTAACGCATTCGGAGCTACCGGAATAATTGGTGTGATTTCGACCGTGATGTTATTCGCCTTGTGGTTCTCATTGACCGTCTGTATTTTGGTTGTTATGGAAGGTACTTCTGCCATGTTGCACTCTTTGAGATTGCACTGGGTCGAGTCCATGTCCAAGTTCTTCCAAGGTGAAGGTACTCTTTTCCAACCATTTGGATTCAAGGACTTGTTGGCTGATGTTTTGTAGACTATCAGAATGTCCTAATTAAAAATTGTCCTGATGCCAAAGCAAGCATGCTGAAGTGTTTATCGTTATAATTAATACAAAAGTACACTAAATTTATCTATCATAATTCTCCTATTGAAGTAAAGTTAGTCGGTATACTGGAATTACCGGGCCGTAATTCCCATAAGTTCTCTACTTTAGTTTCCGTATTAGCTATACACCCTAATATTGACTACAGCTACACTCAGACCAAAAATTTAAACAATTTTCAAGAACTTCAAAAGCACTAAATTTAAGGCAGTTGTCGCTTTCATTTCCTCTCTTTTTCTCTCTCTGCTTGTCTCTCAACTTTAACATTCCATCCCTTCTCATCAAAACTCATTTCGCACTACATAATCTTGATTTTTCAGCTCATCGCAACTTTTCACTTTGGAGTTCTGAAGAAACACACACAAATGACGGTTCCTCTCTCCATTATCCTCAAGGAGCTTGAGTCCGCACCCGAGTCTATCACCACAATCCTCAGAACTCTCCATTATGATAAGTCTATCCTTCTTAACATCACCAAATCCGAGACGAACCATCTCATCTCGAGGACCTTGAATCTTGCCAAATCGCCCGACATGTACTCCAAATGGTGTGGAATCAACCTCATTAGAGTCTTGGCTGAAAACTACGCCATTTTGACCAGCCATGGTATCGCAATGCTCGATTTGCTCCTCTCAAGCTTGGACAACTACAACCACACCATTGACCTCAAAGTGTTCACCAGCACTGTGGAAGCCGTCAACTTTATTTGCCTGCAGATCAGAGGAAAGCCAACATTAACAAGAGAAATTTTGACTCCTAAGCTTCCTTCCATCATTGGAAACTACCTTGAAAAGTTCTATTACAGTCCAAAGTTGGTGATTGATTCTTTATTTATCTTGGTCAAATTCCACCCTACCACCTTCAGACCGTACGGAAACAAGCTTGGAGCAAAGTTGATGGTGTTGATGAACAGATCCGACTTTATCTCTTTCCCTGAGAGCTTGAAACAGTCCATTTACAGAACATTGGCTATTTTGCCCGTCATTGAAAAGGCCGACCCAGAGGTCCAATGGGAGTCTAATGTCAAGAATCTCGTGAGAGAGGTCGTTTCCATCTTGAATATCTACAACGAGTTCATGCATTTGAATGAAGACAGCGACATCAAGAGATTATTCCAGAAATTGACTCCTTCGGAAGAGACCAAGAAGATTCTTAATCCGTTAAACCTCGATGTGAATGAACCACACACTATGTATCAGATTTCCAACAACGTCGAGATTCTTCTTGGCCTTCTTTCGACTTATCTCAACACTGAAACCTCCTACAGTGTCAGAGTTCCTCTTGGCCTTATTGTTACCATGAATGAATTGATCTGCTCCATTAACCTCCGTTTTGTCCAATTGAAATACGATGTCAGAGAAGACACAATCAAGGCTGCTATAAAGAGCACCACATTGCGCAACCAATACAATTCCGTGAAATTGATGGAACAATTAGCCGTGGTTTACAAGGGTAACATTTTACCTCATTTGAGCACCATTTTATCGTTTTTAGAGGTGTTGATCCCATTTTCTAACAAGAAAATTGACTACAGTGAATTGTTGATCAACGAGGAATTGGCTGTGGCATTGTTGCAGTGTGTTGTCACCTACTTGAGCTTGGTTGGCGAACTTGGTGATTCTTCTCAATTATTGAGATTTGTGGATGCCTCTTTATTATTGGTGGAACCAAGACTAGACTCCAGCATTACTTCTCCAGCCAAGAAACCAGAACAGGGCCCAGGCAAGAAGGCAAAGAAAAAGAGAAAGGAAAACTCCGTGGCCATGTCCGATTTGTTATCACATCAACATTTATTTATCGAGGAAATCAGCAAGTCCACCATTTCTGCAGTGAGAAACTTCTTGAACCATATTATCACTACTGTGAAATTGCCTCCCACTCAGCATTACAAAATTATGAGATACCTTATTTTGGAAGCGGTCAATTCCAAGTATTATAGTTATGAAAAGGCTGTTCCTGCTGAGTTAAGAACTTTGTTAATCAATAGTGTGTTGTATCCTGGCTTCGAGAAGATTTCTTTATTGCCAATCATTGCCCAATTGATGCCACAGGACCCTCTTTTGAGCGTCTTTACCAACCCCAGATTTCCACCATTGCCAGTTTATTTGAAGAAATTGGAAGAACCTACCGAATTAAAGGCTTTTGAGGATGAGGAAGAAGAAGAAGAGACCACCAAAAGAACGATGGAGGAAGAGGATTCTGCTTCAAAACGCAGAAGAACAGAAACCCCAGGAAACGGAATTGCCAATGGTGAAATTTCCGGCCTGAATGACGTTATACCACCCAAACCCGAAGACATCGTTTTCCAAGACGATGAGAAGGTGTTGATTGCCAAGGAGAGAATTGAAATCGAGTCTAATGGTGACACTGTTGTTGAATCTGAAGTTATTGAATTCCCACAAGAACCCCACGTCGAGGTCAAACAAGCGCCTCAACCCGTTGCAGCACCAATTGAAACTGTAAGAACTGTTCCTCAAACTTCTTCTACTGTCCCAGTTCAGGCCCAAGATGAAAACGGCGATTCCGATTTCGAAATGCCCGAAATTGACCTTGATGGAGACTCTGACGACGAATAATTGGACAGGAATTTAAATGCTATAAACATGTACTTGCCTAAGTGCTGAAATATCTTTGTATTATAGCATTGAAATAGTAGAGTAATTGTGGAATATACTATCCAAGTATTAGAACTGCTTGAAAAGCTCTGCTGTAGTAGTAGATACCATTTGTAGGTATGAATATCGATAACAAAATACTAAGCATGACGTTCTTTAATGTCCAAATTTGCGAAGAAATATATGATTCACATACTTGGAGCTCAATTTTATCAATACTTCCATTTCTTTCCCTGTAGCTAGAATCAATACCTGTCTATTATCTGTATGGATGTATATTGTTTCAAAATCCCAATTTCTCTCCAAATCGACCGAGAATTGGACCAGAACAACTGCAGAGTCCATTATTTACCATTCGATACCCCAATCTCTCAATTCATACTTAGTCTCTTCCAATAATCGCACTCTTCATTCCCACTTCTGCCAGTATCAACATTCTCAAAACGCGTCAAAACATCTTCTCTAGATCCTCTATTTTCACCAAAGTATCTGCGTTATTTCACCATCTGGACCTGATATCGGCCACAAACGGATCCAGAATGACAGAAAGGGTCAAGTTGCTACTAACCGAGGACCTTTCGCCCCAAAAGATCGCCATCTTAGTCCTTATTGATGCCTATTGCAACAACCGAATACCAAACACTAGACTCCGGTCTACGCTCTGTGTGTTGGTTCTGCTCATTCGAAATGACTTGATCTACGACGAAAATGACGAGTTGGTCGTGATACCGACGCTTGTGGACCTTTGTTCGATACTAGACCGCAAAATCAGCCAAGATAGCTCTGATGCTGAAGCCCATACAGACTCGTTATATCTCCAGAAAATGATACTAGACGCTATGTGGGCCATCAATTCCGTTGAAGAATTGGACCTGTGCATCTCCTCTTTCTCCAACACCATTGTTGGGCCTACCACGGTCTACGATAATGACAGTTCTGCCGTCAAACAGGTGTCTTCACGCTCTATTTTGGGAGTTTTCATCTACAAAGTAGTAACTGCATTCCGTTTGCTCAAGTTCGACGAAAGTTTCCTTCTTTTCGAGGCTTTGATGGACTACCGGGAGACCTCCAGAGACAAGTACATCGATTTAGGTGGTGTGATAAAAGACAACATATCGGTATCGAAAGAACAGAGTCAAGATGAAGCGCTATTTGCACACCTTAACCAACAATTACAGGATAATTTGAACACCTCTGTCCTTCAAGCCAGCAAACAGTTTGGAAATACATCAGAAGCCACACCGAAACTCATTCCAGTTCCAAAACATGACATACAAATGCTTCTAGACAAACAAATCAACTTGCTTGAGAGCTATGGTACCCCTACGCCGAAGGCTTTACGAGACTTGATGACTATAATGACCTCTCCCAACTCCAACACATGCCTGATTCAAAACATCAATTTCAACAACCTTCCGTCATATTACTACATCAAGTACTTGGAGTGTCTCCATCAATGCGATTACAACGGGGCGTTCCAGGCCCTTCATCAGTATTTCGACTACATGGTATCCAACAACTCCAAGTACTTCTATCATTTTGCATTAATTTCTCGTGCTTCGTTGCACCAGTTCTTCGGAGAAGACGAAAAAGCCATTGATTCTATAGTGGAGGCCATTTCCGTCGCCAGAGAAAATAAAGATAATTCAACATTAACCTACATTCTCTCCTGGCTCTTCAGTTTCATCAAGAACAAGCCACAATTGTGGAAAAGGCAGAGCTTTTACAATAATAACGACGAATCACAATTACTCAGCTTTTTAATCCAGAAATCACAAGCGGTTTCCTTGCTGTTGCATTCCATGAGTTACAATTTCGCCACGCTTCAGATTTTAAATAAGAAGGATTTGATGGTTGATGCTGATGAAAAAAGTCCATTTCCCTATTTCGAAACCACCCTAAAGGCGCTATACATCTCCATAAATGACCACAAATCTTCGTTTGTTAAATCTACTGAACTCAACTCCTCAATTTGGAGTCGAGTTGGAGTTCCAGTGTTGAGTGAGGTTTATAATGAAATTTCTGCTGAAGCCACGGATAAACGAAACGATTTGCTTTCAATTCAGATTAGGTCGAATTATTTGAGTTTCAATCGAGGCGAAACTGAAATAGCCTTACAGAACTTGGAGAAGCTCAGGAAGGAGGTGATAAGAATGGATTATTCCTTGTACAATACGATCCAAGTACGGAGTCTCATTTTGACTATTCGGTTGAACATGAACAAGGGAAGGTATGCGATGTGTGACGGTCTCATCAAGACACTCGAAGATAACGACATCAAGGAGTTGGAATTGAGGCAGGAGTTGATTCTTTTGCGCATCGAGGTGGAAATGTGTTTGGAGAATTATTCATTTGCATTGAAGATGATATCGGATTTTGTGGCCATGGACTGGACCGACACGTCATTGACCATCAAGCTCAATCTCCTCAAGTGCAAGATCTTCAACATCACGGGAAACTACACCAAGGGTTTGACGCTGATTATTCATCAGCTTCTCATGGCCAAACGTATCGGGTTCCAGAGTCTTTTGGTCGAAGGATTATTAATTTTAATTAGTACGTTGAATAATTTGAACCATTGTGACGAGGCTTTCGAACTCCTCTACGAATTGCTCCCGATGATCATCTCTGTGGGCAACAGGGACCTCATTTCCGACAGCTACTACGAGTTGGCACGCAGTTGTTTCCACAAGTACAAGAATAGCCAGTCCAAGAGCATGTTCAGCAAGACACTCCGGTACTTGAACCTCTGCATCGTGGGATACAAGGGGCTGGCCCACCACGTGAATCTTACCCGTAGCTTCGAGTTGGAGCGAGAGGTGGCCCAGTACAGTCAAGACCAGAGTCTCTGCCAACACGCTACAAAGTCCATTGAAAAATTAACCATTAAAACCAAGGAAGAAAATGCATATGGATTTGTCCGCTAGACACAGACGCCCCGCATCATAGACATAAATATATACCGTGCTACTTGGACTTCTCCTCGGCGTCCAACGTGGCCAAGATGAGGGCAGCGCCCTTCAACTGGATCACGTTGGCCACCTGCTTGAACAACCAGATGGGCGCACTCAACCACGCCAACACCGTGCCCAACCAGAAGAAATTGTAGTAGTGCAAGTAGAGTGCCACGTAAAACAACTCGTTGACGAGACACACCAAGAACAAGAACTTGCGGTTGGTGTAGTATAATGCAAGAATGCGGGACTGCCGGGAGTCCACGTTCTTGTGGCTGGCGGACCCGTTGGAGAGCATGGCGTACATGTGGATGTAGTGGCTGGCCAAGTCCAACGACACCAACACCTGCCACGCAATGGTGAAGCTGGGGTAGATCACGCTCAAGTAAACAATCAACGACGACGTGGCACACCGGTCGGTAACCATGTCCAAAACAGCACCGAAACGCGTGCCCTGGTTGTACTTGCGGGCGGCCCAACCATCAAAGGCGTCTAAGAACCCGGAAATTCCGTAGAGAACCAACATATACACGGGATGGTTCTTCATACACATGAAGGAAAGGACGGCTGTAACCACGCGGACGTAGCCGATCAAGTTGGGAATGTACAAGAAGATGTCATGGGGTGACACTTTGCCGCTGGAGGCGGCTGATGTGGACGAATTGGACGACGGAGCGTCGGGCGTGCTCCCTAAACCCTTGGACTTGGACATGATGGTGGTGGTAATGGAGTGAAAAAGTTGATACGGAAGGCGCACGTGAGACTGTAGTGGTAGAGGTGCGGGTCGGAAGAAACGGAAAAGGAGGCAATAGTGAATGGCGGTAGCGGTGGATAGTGAAAGAGACGGAGGAGGAGGATGTTGGGAGTGTGAAGAGAGGAATGGTGGAAATGGACGTGGGTTTGGGCTGGAATGCCAAGCTACGGCGTGGCGACGTGAAATTCTCGATTTTGCTGTGTTCTGTGGTTGCTGGGATTTGCGCGGTCCGGTAGGGAGAAAATGGATACTGGAAGTTTGGACATGGAGAGGAGAGGTTTTTGCGATTTAGAGGTTTGGATGAATAGAGCTGGATCAGGGCGTTTTTTTGCCTCTTTAACTTTGTTTCTGCAGCCAAAACTGGCGATTTTACGGCAGAATGTAATATTGCATGTCCGGCGACATTCGCCGAGGTATCGCCGAGATGCCGAGAAGACCTGTATAACCAAGTGAATATTGTAGGAATGAGAGGGTTTTGGAGAGGCTGGAGATTGTAGGAGAGACCTGAAGCATCTTTCCTGCTTCTGGCACCAAATTCCATCCAGGCATTGCCGATGAAATTAGTGACGGCAAGTTTATGCTAGAGGATTGAGATTTCGGAGTTTCGGAAAGTTCACCGAATTACATGGGATTAGCAGGTCCTTTTTGGAATGATGAAGGAATACCAGAACGTGGACGGTATATTCCATGCCATGCTCAGATTATATAAATTTACAGTGTACAAGTACTTGTATGCTCGTGAAGCTTCAATACTAGGGCACGAGGATCTGCATCTATAGATGCGGAAGATCTAATTCTGTATAGAGGAAACATTTGGAGTAGAGTTGTAACTTCGTTTTATCACTTGAATACTTGTGGTTGAGAAATATGATAAAAGCATAGGTTCCTGAGATTTGCTAAATCATTCAGAATGATACGCCAATACTCTACTAATTGATATTTGCGAGGTAGACCAATGCCAATTGTGCTAGTCTATTTCATGTAGACTGACTTAATGGGGAAACTAGGTATATCTACGGAAATCAAGCTGCAACCTAAATTAGTTGAATAAAAGTCTCAACAGAATTATTTTAGTATAAGAAGTGCCACATACTGCTTCGAAGGTGAATTCACTTTCAGAACAATGTAATTCTGATCTAATGGAAATGGGAAAACTCACTGACTTGACCTATTCCAACAGGTCCAGTTTGCTCAATCAGAGTAAATATATGCAAACAAAACAATTAATTGTTCAATTCGTATATGCTCATCTTTGAAAGTTCAACTCTGTTTTCAGAAGTAAGACAGAATTATGAGAGAACAAAGAATTATAGAGAACTTGAATAATTATGGTACCAGACCAATAACTTCCAGAGTGTGAAAATACGACATTATCCTATCAGAAGTCTTGAAATTTTTAAAACATGGCATTTGTGCTTTCTTGTGACATTTGAACAATACCTGAAGTTACGAACTCACAAGCTTATCCCTAAAGTCGCCCATAGCCCTATTCCGCACACATTTTCCACTTTATGTCCTTCCTTCCTTCCTTCCCTCTACCTCTTTCCTGTATCAAATGTCGCATGTCGCACCTATATCAAGTACAACTAATATTCTCTTCAACACCACTATGACGGAGTTTCTTAACTACAGAGTGGATTTGACCCTCAAAGACGGATCCAAATCCTCAGGTGTGATCACCCACGTCGACAGTCAGCTGATTGTGCTCGGAAATGCCACCCAGGCAGGACAAACCTTTCCCAGCATCCAAGTAAACAGTACTCAGATTGCCGACTTGAAAGTGGTCCAATTACCTCCTGATTTCTACAAAAATGGCCGAGGAAAGAAGTCCAAGGGCGACCAGGCGACGGTCCTTGATAATGCCATCGTTTTCTCCAAGTCCTCGACCCCTGGTGCCCAAGATACCCCCAGAAACCGTGGCCTGAAGAAGGCTGGAAGACAATCGCCAGCAGACGCCCTTGACCCCGACTGGGGCACGAAGAGCGACGTTCAAGACATCAAAGACTCTACCGAGTTTGATTTTGCCGCCAATCTCGCCATGTTCGACAAGAAGTCGGTGTTTGCTGGCTTCCAAAGAAACGACACTGTCAGCCCAGGAGACCGTCTTGTGGGCCACAACAAGGTGGACAGCGTCAAACAGCCCAAGCCAAAAAAGGAAAAGTTTGACAACGACGAAATGGTGCTTGATTCTCACCAGTCCGACAATTGGGACAACATTGGCTCCTCTTCCACAGTGGACTTGACCAGACACAAGTCCAACCACTCGTCCACTCCGGTCGGAAAGGAATCCACAGGCACTCAAAACCTTAAATTGGTGCACGCCGGTACCCTGACTTCCGTGACATTGTCATCCCCAGTGCAATTGCTTGCGGTGGAGCGTCTTTCGTCCGAATTGGGCATCACGTCTTCCATTATGACAGAAGTTTTGGCTACCAATCTCCTGCAATTGATCAGCACGCAGATTCTCGGGGGATCCAGCAGATTGAGCAAGTCCAACCACAACTTGCCTCCATTAGTGATCTTGTTGATTGGATGCTGCAGAAGCGGTTCCAGGGCATTTGCTACTGGCCGTCATTTGGCAAACCACGGTGTCCGTGTGTTGGCCTACGTTATAAATAGCGACGATCTTGACGAAGAATTGACCACTCAATGGAAGCTCTTTGAGAACAGCGGAGGAAAGGTCATTTCTTCCAGCGTTGCAGAGCTTTTGTCTATCATCAACCATCAGTTGGACACCCCAGTGGAATTGATAGTGGATGCCCTCCAGGGTTACGACGATCGCTTGGAGGACATTTTCTTCCAGGAAGAAGACCAGAAGCAGTTGACCGAGCTCATGAACTGGGCCAATGAGCCCTCACAACAATCCAAGATCTTGTCTCTCGAAATTCCATCTGGAATTGATGGAGGATCGGGCACTCTTCTGGAATTATCGTTAAAAATGAACTGCAGGTGGTGTGTCTCTATGGGCTTGCCCATTACTGGCCTTCTCCACGCATACCGCAACGGCCACTTGGAAATTGGCGAAGTTATTCACTTCTTGGTCGATGTTGGAATTCCCAATAAAGTGTACTCGTCCAAAGCCAATTTGCGCAAATTCGACCGGTTCTGGCACGGGGCGGAATCCAGCATCAAGCTCGAGCTCCGTGGCGACTAGATTTCATACTCTGTACTATAGATATCCCTTTGAACCAAGTAGATGCCCGTATGTGCAATTCTGGGCCCGCGCGCGTAAATTCCAGCACGCACATACAGAAGGTTTTGTTTTCACCTAAAACATCATCACTTGTACCGTGCTTTATCAACGCCTTCTCCACGGTTTGGCGGACGTGAAAGAACAGATCGATGTCTCTATTCGGCTCCTCCAACTCCGCGTCCAATAACTGGAACGCGTCCTCGGGTTTTGCCAGATCAGCCTCGTTTAGTGGTCCTTCTGGAGCCTCGATGTTTGCAAAGACCTCCGGTCCTGGTGCATCTGGCGGCTTGTTTGGACAGAACTCGGGCACCAATGCTACTGGTAGTGGCGGTTCAGGCGGATTGTTTGGAAATTCTGCTTCCTCTGGCACTTCTGGCGGGTTATTTGGCGCTTCTGGATCCAACACCACCAATACTGCCAACAGTGGAGGTTTGTTTGGAAACTCTGGCGCCAAGCCCGCAATTGGCAACAGCAGCGCCGGCGTCTTAATGGGAGGCAACAATGCGACTTCTAATGGCTTGTTCGGGAACTCTGCCTCCAATAATGCCACGTCTGGTGGTCTCTTTGGCAATAATGCATCAACCGCTTCAAACACTACATCTGGTGGACTTTTTGGAAATAATGCACCATCCGCTTCAAATACTGCCACATCGGGTGGTCTCTTTGGAAATAACGCCTCAAGTGCTCCAAATAATGCCTCTGGCGGACTTTTTGGCAACAATGCTTCGACTGCTTCAAATACCGCCACTGGAGGCCTTTTTGGAAACTCTGCCTCCAACTCCGCCACAATAGGCGGCCTCTTCGGTAATAAACCGGCCACAGGAGGTCTTCCTAGCGCTACATCTGGAGGATTGTTTGGCTCTACTGCCCCAAAACCTGCTGGCGGTTTGTTTGGAAACTCCACCACAGGTACTCAACAAGGTGGATTGTTTGGCAACTCAAACACATCAAATCAAGCATCGGGCGGCTTGTTTGGAAATTCAAACACTGTGTCTTCGGGAGGACTTTTCGGCGCGAAACCTGCCACTTCCTCCTTGTTTGGAAACTCTAATACCACTGGGCTTTTGGCTCCCCAAAATAACCAAGCATTCATTCAACCAAGCATTACTTCCAATCCCTACAGTTACGATCAGGTCTTTTCCAAATTGCAGCCTGGATCGGAAATGCCACAATCCATCACATCGAGCTTATTCCCAGACAAGTCTTCTAAAGACATATCCGATAAGAAGAGAACCCATTCTCAATTGGAAAAACAAACAGAAAAGCCCAAGTCCTCTCTTTTAAGCAAGCTTGGACGTACCTTCAAGGTTTTAAGAAATCCAGGCGTTGCCAATTTCGATTCGATCAAGGGTTTGTTTACTCCATCAAACTACCTCAAAACCACCTCCCAACAACAGCTCCTTCCTAAATCCAAGCCCTTAATCTCTCATAGAAACACCACCACGAAGTCATTGCGCCTTTCATATGCTGATAGAGGCAACGGAAACATCAAAAGATTGGATATCAGATCCAAACCGTTGAAGTTTCATTTGATCAATGCAGACAAAGTCTTGAACACCAAGAAGAGGAGAATTCTCACAGAAAATGTTGGTTCACAGAAGTTCCTTGATGATTCAGATGATGACTCAGATGACATATCCTTTTCATCTAAGCCAAAAGATCCCAAGCAGCCTCTCAAGATTGACACGCCAAAGGATCAAAATGAAGAGCAAAAGATATTTTCGGGAGAAAGCGTCAGAACTAGCGAAATTCTCAATAATCTTGACTCGCTAGAAGTGAATGATAACTATTGGTGCTCTCCTTCAATTAATGAGTTACTTAACTTATCTATCGAAGAATTGAGCAACGTTGAAAATTTCTTGATTGGCCGTAAGGGTATTGGTCAAATTTCCTATGATTATCCTGTCGATTTGACAAAGGTGGTCAAAGCAGCAGAAGAAAAAGGAATCACTCTCAATAAGCATTTGTTTAAGGAAATTATCCAGATTGAAAAGAAAGTTATTATTACACATGAAAAGGATTCAGTCGGATTTGGTTTGAATGTTCCTGCAACTATTACGTTGGAGTGCATTAAGCCAACCAAGGGAAGGTCAGTGTCTGAATACATCAAGTTTCTTCAACACCAAATTGGTTCAGAATTTGTTACTTATGATCCAATTACCTATATCTGGGTCTTCAAGGTTAAGCATTTCAGTGTTTGGGGTTTAGTCGAAGATTTCGAAACTGAAGACAAGGAAGCGCATGAGAGTTTGTTGTTGAAGAAAAGAAAACAGGATGCCAAAGAGCATGAGTCTTTCTCTGAATATTCAAAAGTTTACGAAAGTAAAAAGTTTGATAAGGAAATCAAGAAGCAAAAGCTTGCCATGCGTACAAATAGAGTTCCTGGAGGGTGGTCTTCAGAAAGTAGACCTCAAGAAAACCCCTTGATTCTCAAGAAAACTTTGGTTGAAGATGAAATTCGTAACCAGCTCGACATATTCAGAGATGAACAGAAAATAGAGGAATTGAACTCAAATGTCAGCGACATTACTATAGACTCCAATTCCTCCAATGAATCAACTACCCCTGAACTGGTTGACTTTGAGGTTGATTCAAGACAAAATTCATCTAGAGACTTCAATTATTTGAAGCAAATGGTTAGCGTCCTTCCCAAAAATACTAATTTGTTGGAAATCGTTGACGAAAAAGCATATGAGCCAGATATCTCAAATGATGCTATGTTTGATAATATTCAAGGTAAGCATAGTTTTCCCGTTTCAGACGATTGGCTAGTTCAATTAGAATTGGCCAATGATATCAATTCTTCTATGAACCCATTGATTTACGAAGTGAAGCCAACAAAACAATTGACAATGTCAAACATTGATGAAATTGTATTTTCTGAATTTAACAAGGAATCTACCAAACGAGCAGAATCTACTCCGACGAAGAAAGATATTGTCATAGAGGAAGTGGAAGAGTCAAGATTTGATGATGATATTTATGCCAACAATATTCCCAAAATCATAAGCTATTTGAGGGAGCATTCATTGATAGTGAAGAGAGATAATGACTACCCATTAGCTCAGAATATTGGCAAAATGACCTTCAAAAGCTTGGTATCGATGCAATTATCGAAAGATGAAGAACCCCTCTTGAAATTGTTGTCCTCTTTATTCGACTATTCCGATAAGCATGAAGAATTTTATGATATATTTGCAGAAAGATTAGTCGAGATTCAAGATAAAGAGGTATTTGGTGACTGGATGAAACTTTATTCTAAACCTGAAATCGAACGTCTTTCTCAAGAGCATGCCGGTGACTCGCTCGAATGCATCTTCATCCAATTATGTGCTGGAAATTTGCAAGAAGCAGTCGAATCTGCCATCAGATCTAACAATGACCACCTTGCGGTTGTTTTGACACTCGCTGATTCAGATGACGATACTGTCCGTTCTTTGGCTTCTAACCAATTGAAGAATTGGAGGGAATCATCGGCTATCGCTCACATCCCTAGAGCAATAGTTAAAATCTACAAAATCCTTGCAGGAGAATTTCAAGATGTGTTGGATGAGTTACCATGGAGTTTAGCACTCTCGATCCGTTTGTTCTACGGGGATGACTCCTTGAGCTTGTCTCGGTTGATAAAAAGCTTTTTGAGTTCATACCAGGAAACTAGTCCAGTGATTGACATTTTCAAGTTCTACGATGATGTCCAAGCCAACAGTGGAAACTTTACACAAACCCTTCTTCTGTTGACACAACTTAACACCAAATTGAAGTGGATCATTTTCAAAGTTCTTGGCGATAAACTTCGTTTCAGTGCATCATCCTGTGATTCTTTGTCCATACAATTTGGAGACTACTTGACAGATTGCGGAATGTGGAAAGAAGCAATCTTTGTATACTCCCACATTTCTGATGAACAGAAAGCGCTTGAAAAGTTAAGAACTCTCGTGATTGCTAATATCAAGCACATTCAAAATGATTCCAGAAATAGCAGTACTGAGCAGGAGCTTGAATCGGTGTTCAAGATTCCGAACAATCTCATTAATGAAGCTGTGGCTATTGAAATGGATATCATTGGAGATTACTGGAGTCAAGCGTGGGCTTTGGTCAAAGCCAATCTCTGGGAGGAAGCACACAATACGATTGTCAAGAATTTGGCACCAGAAACGATCATTTCTAATAATTACCAGTTAAAGCAGGAATTGCTTCAATTGATCGGAACTTTCCCCCAATCTGGGCTCATCATTCCTGAATGGAGCAGAGGAGCTGAGATTTACAGCAATTTCATTAACCTTGAGCGCGCGTATGACGAGCAACTTGTTGAGAAGTTGTTGAATCATATCCCCTTGGCCAAAGAGAAAACTGAACTCAAGGTCAAAAATGCGTTGAAGATAATTTCCAAGAAAGTGGGAGATATTGCATTGGAGCATGGACAAGTTTCTGGTCTCAAGGAGTTGATCTCATCCTTGGTACTCGGAGAGTCTGAACGGAATTACTTCAAGGTTAGGTTGGCATAAGTTAGGTCAAACACATGTTATAATGAGACTCATGATTATTGAGAAGTTACACTCTAGAATAGCTCCTATCTATTTGATAGGCGATAAACATAGTAGTATTAATTGTACACCAATGTAAAAAGGTAAATCAAGCTACTTTTATGTAGAGAGGAGTATTCAACGAAGTCATGAACATGAAAACAAGAAAGAGAGAACTTGTAGTAAGAAAAAGGATAATTGAAGTAGTAGTAAGATCGGAGCCGTTTCATTAATTAAAATAGAGAGACCATAGCGGAACAATACCGAAAGCACTGTTACAATAAACTGAAACACTCGATTCATTCACGTCTATCTTAGACATATTAGAATAACCAGTGAAACAGGACGACTAGCAGGGAATGGTACTAACTGATCCTAGCCTTTCATTTGTTAAATACACTAAATGGCGAATTACACAGATTACGTGATGATAAATGTTTTTCCTTCTATCTTCTCTCACTGTACCTACTAATTCTATATTGTTACTTACTGACTCTCGCTATATGTAATCAAGACAGTACATGGCATAAAATCAGTTTAGGGAGTCCAAATTCCACCAAAGTAACACCGACATCACTGCATTCTCTGTCAATCTCTCCCAGTATCCCTATTTCCACTATTATCCTGCATTTCCCTTTCCCGTATCATTACATCTCACTTTTCATATACACTTCTCTCTTTTCTAATATTAATAATCATCACATCATGTCTCCTTCCAAAGACTTTACTGAAACGAATCTCCAGGCTCCAGAACCGGAACACTGTCCAGGTCCCGAGTCCGAGAAGGCCGGCAAAGACGACGCCTGTGAAGGCTGTCCCAATCAAACGATCTGTTCGTCCCAGTTGCCCAAAGGTCCGGATCCTGACCTTCCATTAATCAACAAACGCTTGGCCCAAATTGACCACAAGGTGCTTGTCTTGTCGGGAAAAGGCGGCGTCGGCAAGTCCACGTTCACGTCCATGCTTTCGTGGGCACTTGCTGCCGACGAAGACCTCGAAGTAGGAGCCATGGACTTGGATATCTGTGGTCCTTCCTTACCTAGAATGTTAGGTGCTGAGGGCGAAAGCATCCACCAGTCAAACTCGGGTTGGTCACCCGTCTACGTTGCCGATAACTTGGGCTTAATGAGTATCCTGTTCATGTTACCAGACCCTGACAGTGCCATCATCTGGCGAGGAGCAAAAAAGAACGGACTCATCAAGCAGTTCCTCAAGGACGTCAACTGGGGTGAGCATTTGGACTACTTGGTGGTAGATACGCCGCCAGGAACCTCGGACGAGCATCTTTCCGTCACATCATACATGAAAGAGGCCGGTATTGACGGTGCTCTCATCGTCACCACTCCTCAAGAGGTGGCCTTGCTTGATGTGCGCAAGGAAATCGACTTCTGCCGCAAGGCCAACATCAAGATTCTCGGATTGGTCGAGAACATGTCGGGATTCGTGTGTCCCGGCTGCAAGGGTGAATCACAGATCTTCAAGCCCACAACTGGAGGTGGAAAACAATTGTGTGAGGAGTTGAAAATTCCATATCTCGGCTCTGTGCCGTTGGATCCCCGTATCGGCAAGGCCTGTGACTCAGGTGTGTCCTTTTTTGATAATTATGCCGATTCACCTGCGTCCACCGCCATTTTGGATGTGGTGGATGCGCTTCGGGACCAAATCGAACTCTCTGTGAGTGAATTGAACATCAAATGATATCTAATGATATTAAATATAACCATATGTTCACATATGGTATCAAGTTAAATCAAATGAGATCAAATGAGAATGGAGAGGGGCTGTGTGGTACTAATAGACTGTGGAAGTGCAGCCTGCCTCCATACTGGCCTTTCTGTATAATTAATTGCACTGCTTTGGGCAGAATGAGAAAGGATTATAATAGTGTACTAGATTATAGAAAATGGGAAGTCTTGACTGAATGACTTCCTGGACTGGGAACCTTGGTATACAGGCTGCTACGTATAAATAATGATATTGGATTCAAAGACTGGAATAATGTAGACTGTTGGAATAATTGATTTAACAGATTTGATCTTCTCGCAAAGAGCCAATATAAAGGGGACTCCGCCGCGTTCAAGAACAGTACAAAATAAACCAACTAAGTGATACACAATTGCCTGCCAGCAACAGGTGCAGAACATACATTGGTATCTTTCCACCTCTTGTATCCGGAGTCCATTACCGTCATCTTTTGGCCTGCATATAAGTACAACACCCCTGATATTCAGGACCCTGACTCCATCACTTTCATGCCCATTCCCATCCGTTCCAACCCCCATTTCACCGAGTCTCGGTTGAACCTGCTCTATCTGGACTTTGACAAGCTCAAAGTCCTCAATCCCGAAGGTTTTCAGGCCAATATCCACGCCTGGGGCTCACTTTTCACAGATCTCATCGAACATGGCCATGTAGCCAACACCGTCATATCTATACCCACACACGAGCCAGAGCTTGGCCAATTCCTCAGCATTTCCCTCTATGGTAAGCCCTCGAGTTTGGGCACTATTCTTGCCGAATTGGTGCGGCAGAAACAGCTTATCCCTTACTCCCAGTATAAGGAATATACCCAGACCTATATTCACGAGGAATCAGCTCTGTTCCAGGACTATTTCTCGCCTCAGAAATGGCTCAAGTGGAGTCTTGATGGCATAAAGGGTGCATTCAGTGCAGTAGATCGTCGCGGAAACCTTGTCAAGGACAGGTACATCCAATGGGACTTGTTAGGCGGTCTTGCTACCAAGTGTGACCAGGTTATACAGAAAGAGGTGTTGAGCAGCGGTACCTACTCCAATTCGCTCCACAACAGTTCGACCTTGTTCAAATTTCTCGAAGGAGCCCTTAACATATCCAGCATCGACTTCAAAATTGTCCTTCTTTATCTCTCCAGAGACAAGCACTTGTGCAAGGTAAAATACGATAACGGCATCACCTACATCCGCTATGGCTCCAACCAGGACGAAATTACCGAGAATGAAGAACGCATCATCCATTTGAAGGCCGCTATCCATAATTTAGCTCAGAGAAAGGCGTATGTTCTGGCCAAAATCAAGGAAATAGAAGCCGATATGAAGAAGTTGAAGCTCTTGGTGGATGAAACAGAAACCAAAGCCCGCTTGCGTCACTTGATCAAGGAAAGAATGGTACTCCGCAAGTCTTTGGAGTCTTGCTCTTTGTCTTACAATGAACTCAACACAGTTCTTGTCAAAATCAACGATTCCAACATGAATATTAATATCTACGAACAGCTCATCAGCAGCACCAAGTTGTTGAAGGAATTGAATTCCAGGGTCGATGTGGAGACTATAGATACGCTCAAGTTGGATATCGAAGAGGAAATGAGAAAGACCTCTGAAATTTCTGACGCTTTGACTCTCTCCGAAGTTGACGATGAAGTTGAGGAAGAGTTTGCATTGCTTGAGAAGGAGGAGATGGAAAGGAAAAAGAAAGAGGAGCAAGAGAAGAAAGAAAAGGAGGAGAAGGAAAAGAAAGAGAAGGAAGAAAAGGAAGAAAAGGAAGAAAAGGAAGAGGAAGACAAAGAGAATGAATCATTGAAGGACAAGACACCAGTTGAGAAAGAACCAACGGAACAATCTTCGGAAGCAATGCTTGAAACTCTCAAGAACTTGACAATTACATCGGATGCAGTTCCTACTTCAGAGAAATCAGCATATCTAGAACCAGCATAGTTTTATCTACATTTAGACTTGAAGAAATACATAAATCCTTATACATAGAGTAAAGGCAAACCGTGATGATTTGATAGACAAATAGCACTGAGAATTAAAAAGAATATTAGGGTACCTATGACAAGAATGGGTGCAAAGTCACCCTTTCTTACTCCTTTCAGATCTCCAGATTATGAGCTTTCATTTCGAGGGAATGTAGAAATGTTTGCTAGCTACCTAACCCAAAATTTGAAGAATTTGCTGAGTTAAGTTGTACAACTCAACCTTAGGATCGTCATATTGGACGTCATTTTGTTGATTGATTTGTGGCTGTGACTGTAATTGTTGAGAAGCACTCAAGTTTTTGATTCCAGAAAGAATAGCCTCATTATCTTTGATCAAGGAATTAATTTCAGTGTTATTAGACTCTAATAATTGTAAGATGGTCCACAAGGCGATGTGTTCAAATGTTGCGCTGTCACTCTGCAAGAACCTGAGCAAAAATCCATAAATACCTTCATCTGGACTCGACCAGTTGTTTAATATGTATTGCTTGTGTTCATTGGAAACTCTCGAGCACAAGTTAGCCAAAGCAGCAGCAGAGTTACCACAAACCTCACCATTTTCGCTAAAGGTTAATGGAATAAGCACATCTATGATATGACTCTCGTATAATTTTGGTTTCAAGTCGTCTGCCAATGCTAAGATAGCAAAGCATGCAGAGATTTCCAGTTGCACAGATAACGGCACCTTCAACACCAATTCTTTGCATTTATCAACTGCACCAGCTGCCAAAAGAGCAGTTCTATTCTTTTCGCTAGAAGCGGCCAAGTTTCTTAAGGTTGAAACAGCGTGACACTGGATTTCTTCCAGGTCAGTGTAGTCCAACAAACCAACAAGTGGTTTCAAGAAACCTGCCTCGATGATTAAGGCCTCGTTTAATGGGTGAATGGATATGTTTCTGATACATGCCACGGCGGCAAGCACCAAGGGCTGGTGGTTACAGGTCAACAATTGGACCAAGTGGGGCAAACCGCCGGTTCTGACAATCTCAACTTGGTATCCGGAGTCGGATGCCAAATTTCTTAAGGCTAAGGTTGCCTGACATTGGACTCTTGGGGAAGGCGAGTCCATCAAGTTGACCAATTGGGACACGAGCTTGGGCTCGGTACTGGACAACCGCTTTCTGTTCAGTTCGTCCACAGCGATGTTGGAGAGGGCTGTGGTACAGTAGTATTGGACGTCGGCGTCGTCGTTGGACAATAAGGACACCAACACGGGAACGGCACCGGCGTTGACCAATTCTTGTCTGTTTTCGTGAGAGTGTGTCATGTTAAGAAGAGCACCGGTGGAGTTTCTCTGGACACGGATATCCTTGGACTTGGCCAACTTGGTCAAGGGAATCAAGGCGCCGCTCTTGGCGATCTTGGACTTGTTGTCGTCCTGGGTGGCCAAGTTGGTGATGCAGCCGACGGCGTTACACTGGACCTCGATGTTGGTGGACATCATGTGTCTGATAAGCGGCTCCAAGCCGCCCATCTCCACAATGAGGATCTTGTTCTCGGTGTTGACGGCCAAGTTGCCCATGGCGCCACACGCGGCACGCTGCACCTCGGAGTCGGTGCTCTGGAGCAAGATGAGGATGGGCTCTAACACGTCACGGTTGACCTCACGGACGTCCTTTTCGGTTATTTCGGCAAACGCCAAGGCGGCGCTTCGCTGGAGGTCGATGTTCTCCGAGTACACCAAGGTACTTAACGCCTTGAGCGGGCCGTTGGAGAAGAAGTCCACGTCGGAACGGTTCTCCAAGTACTGCAAGAGGGCCGAGATGGCCTCCCGCTCGTTCTCGGCCAACAATAATGGCGCATGACTGCCATCGGAGCCACGAGAGCTCAAGCAACTGCAACAAACACCCATCGTCTAGGAAGGAGGAGGAGGACTGGCGGAGGCTGGGAGGGGGCTAGAAATGGCGGGAAAACGGCGATTGAAAGCTGGAGGGACTTGCACACACGACACGGGGAGGGAGGGGGCCTGGAGGGCAAGAATACGATGGATACCACGCGGGGGACGATGGATTGGGGAAAGAAGCCGTGGTGAAGATAAGTTTCGTGATCGTTTTTTCGTGACTTTTGGTGAGGGTTTTGTGTGCGTAGAGAGAGCTTGCTTATCAGGGAAGGAGAGATGGGGCTGCAATGCAGGAATGGGGCATGGTTATGGACAAAAGAAAGGTACAGGGTGGAAGAGCTGGGGATAGCGGTTGGAATGAGCTAATTTTCGTGAAATTTGGATGCCGTTAGAGGGTTTTCGTGGGGAGATTTAGAAGAGAATGTACCTGGCTGGAGTGAGAACGAGGGTCTACAAAGAGACTGGGGAAAGAGAATGGAGAGAAAGGAGAGAGTGGAAAGAATGGAGAATGGAGGGGGAGGAGATAACCGAGAACATGGCGTGTGGGGGGATGTGGAGGACATGTGGGATATGCATAGAATTGGCGGTGCTACGTGTTGGGAAGTCTCAGCAGCACTTCTTTGCCCTGAATAAAAGCCCAAGGTGAAAATATACGAGAAGAATCGGCAATTGTGCTGGAAACAAAGACAACGCCTGGAGAGAACGATTGCGCTGTGCTTTGGAAGGGATAAGAGCACGAACGGCCGGAACGGAAGCGTGGGGAGACCTGAATGAAGAGCAAGAAATGCAATTGAGAGAGAATATTAATTGGTAGAATTGGTTGAAATGATGGAATTGATAGCATAGAGAGTATGCTTATAATAGTAGAATAGAGATAGTAGCATGGTCCAACCAAGATTTTTGGATTATTTAATCTATTGTTGTGGTGTTATTGTGCCTAAAGTAGCCAAAAAAGTCAAAATATGGCAAAAATTACCAATATATATGTTGTTGATATAGACAACGCTATTCAAGTACTCTAGAGATCTATTGCCTCCATTTCCATTCTATATCATCTGTAGACACTTCCCAGTCTCTACTTGTGCATTCATCTCTCCAGTTGTGTCGGACTAGTGAAAATTCATTAAATGCCCAAAATAGGAAATCGGAGCAATCAGGCGTCAGGACCAAACCAATTGATGTAGCATGATCAAGTCAGGCTGCTAGAAGCATATGGAAGCTCCGGAACATGTGGGCAGATACCAATTGCTTGTGTGGCGTGAAGCTGAGATGTCCAGACACAGATATTGAGTTATTGAGTTATATGAGGTGAAATTACAGTGCAGAAATAATCTGACATTTATGTCAAATAATGTTAGTGTCCACCGCAACCGTCACTAATTACGACCTAAGACATTAATTGAGCCTCATTAGTCGTAGCTTTAAAGACTTTACTAATTCCTATTAAGTCACTAATTAGATTGCAATTTCACAGTCTTTAACTGCCGGCTCCTCAACCCAACTTGGTTGGCATTAAACCGACTTATCTGTTCTTCATACCATCTTCACAGCTTCAGTAATTAGTTTCGCTATTATGACGGATTCACTAAACGTACCTCAATAACGAATTTTCACGGCTTCACGAATTAGTTTCGCTAATGCCACGGATAGACTAATCGTACTTCCATACTGATTTTTCACAGTTTCACCAATTAGTTTCGCTAATATCACGGATAGACTAAACGTGCCTCCGTAATAATTTTTCACAGCTTCATCATGCAGTGGCTTGTTAATCAGAACCTCGCAGGTTAGCACTTCACTATTTTCTATCAGATTTCACCCTCTCGTTCATTGACATTCCATTAAGGCGTGCCAATTACCATTGCCACACCCCTTAGTGTCGGGCTTATCCCAATCCGTTATCCACCCCTTCCGACATCACTGCCAATGACCGTTGTTCTTACGCCGAGATTTCCGGTAACGCAACGGCCCATTCGGTCCTCCCTGTCCATACTGTTCTTGCATTGCTACCTTCAATTGCTTCGGTGCCATGTGCTGAGACATTCTCGATCCGGGAATGAAAAAGCGCCCAATACGGAAAGCAGGCACAGCTGCTTAGCCACCAAACCTGCACTACGTCCTCCACTACACCGAGATGGACCCTTAATACCTATTCACTCTAATCTTATCACTCTCCCTCTATCACTGCCCTACCCACCAGTCTCCAGCCCTTATCTCCCATCATTCGGGCGTGTGGTCTAGTGGTATGATTCTCGCTTTGGGTTCCAAGCATGCGAGAGGCCCTGGGTTCAATTCCCAGCTCGCCCCTTTTTGCACCCATTCCTCTTCCTCCCCGAAAGCGGCCAGATCCTGCGCTTTCGGGCCCGTGTGCCTGTAGTATGGGCCCCGCCCCACCCAAGGGCCGTAGTGCCCCGATACCCCGACTCCGTCGCCCTAATTTATGCACCGAAGCTTTCTTGCAAAGGTTGCTGGACTTTCGTGTTTTTGCCCTTTTGTGCTTATAGTGCGATAATTCCCATATAAATCTCTCCTTGCAGTGCACTTCTGCTTTCAGTACTTCCACTCTCTTTTGCCCTTTTAGCCCCGTGCCCCCGTCGTGGTTGTTGCTATCGACTCCAATCGCCCCATATTCTTCACCATGACGAAAAGGACCATCCTCTTCCGTCTCAGCAACGTGGGAACCCCCGTGGACCGTGCTGCCGTGTCAAATGGCGTGTACATTCTTCCAGCGTTGGCGGTCCCTGAACACTACAAGCCCGGTGACGAGCTCTTCGAATTGAAGTTCCTGTTGAACGCAGCGTCGTCCGTCGCCCGCAACGGTGTCCTTCACGTCAACGTCCCCAAGGACTACAACACGCCGTTCCACCGCCTCGAGTACCAGCAATACCCCATCGACCGCTCGTTCCACAATGACGTGGCGGTGCCTGTTCCCATCCACCGCCCCGGCGCCTACAACTACTACATCGAATATGCCGACAGCAACGGCCAGAAAGTCCACACTGACAAGTTCTACTTCACGGTGCCTCCCAATTTGACCATTGGCGGCAAGTTCCTCCCCTTCAACGCCATCAACATCGAGACCGTGGTGTCCAAGTGGGTCGGCCCCTTGTCCAACTGGGACAAGTTCTTCGCCGACGTCGCCGCCAAGGGCTACAACATGGTCCACTTCACCCCCTTGCAGGAGCGCGGTGAGTCCGACTCGCCATACTCCATCTACGACCAGTTGAAGTTCGACCCCAAGATCTTCGAGTCCAACGAGCAGGCCGCCGACGCCGTGGCGTCGGTGTTGGGCAAGCACGGCTTGCTCTCGTTGACTGACGTGGTGTGGAACCACACCGCCAACAACTCCGAGTGGCTCCGAGACATCCCCGAGGCCGGCTACAACGCCGAGACTGCCCCCCACCTTATTCCTGCCATTGAGTTGGACGAGGCGTTGCTCCAGTTCTCCGCCCGCCTTGAGTCCTTGGGCCTCCCCACCGAGGTCAAGTCCGAGCAAGACATCTCCACCTTGGTTGACGCCATCTCCACCCATGTTCTCGAGAAGTTGGAATTATGGCAATACTACGTGTTCGAGAAGAAGGCAGCCTTGGCCCAGATCGAAGAACTGAACTCCAACGGCACTCCTGTGGACATTCCCGACGACGTCAACACCTCCAACTTGGCTGACCTTGCACGTTTCGTGTTGTCCGTGGCCAATGTTCATGAAAAGGTCATTTTGGGCGAAAGATACGCTAACAAGTTGGATATCGAGAAGTTCTTGGGTGTGTTGCGTTCGTTGTACGGATCTGACATGGGCAAGGTCAACTACGAGGCCAGCAGAATCGTGGACGAAATCAACTCGCCATTGTACAAGGAGTACGATGAAGATATCAAGACCATCAAAAACCAATTGACTGGAAGAATCAGATTCCTCAGATTGGAGGGAAATGGCCCTCAATGGGGTAAAGTTTCTGAGAAATTACCATTGACTGAACCATACTTCACCAGATTCGAAGACTCGCATGGAAAGAAATGGGCCCTTGCTAATAACGGCTGGATCTGGGGTGGAAACCCCTTGGTTGATTTCGCGTCCGACAAGTCCAAGGCATACTTGAGAAGAGAAGTCATCGTCTGGGGAGACTGTGTCAAGTTGAGATACGGCGCCAAGAAGGAAGACTCTCCAAGATTATGGGACAGAATGATCGAGTACACTAAGGAATGTGCTAAGATTTTTAATGGTTTCAGAATCGACAATTGTCATTCCACCCCACTTCATGTCGGTGAAGCTCTTCTTGACGCGGCTAGATCCGTTAACCCCAACTTGTACGTTGTTGCAGAATTGTTCAGTGGTTCCGAAGAGATGGACAAGATTTTTGTTGAAAGATTGGCCATCAACAGTCTTATCAGAGAAGCCATGCAAGCCTGGAATGTTTCGGAGTTGTCTACTTTGGTACACAAGCATGGTGGCAGACCAATTGGTTCTTTGACCTGGTTACCCTTAGATGATTTCTCTTACCCTGCTACTAAGGAGCCCAAGAAAGATTTTGATGTTACTTCCTACACTGAATTGGAGATTCCAAAGGTCTTGACCAGCCAATCTCCTCATGCGTTGTTCATGGATTGCACGCATGACAACGAAACTCCAAACCAAAAGAGAACACCAGAAGACACCTTGCCTAATGCCGCTTTGGTTACCTTCTGTTCCTCAGCGGTTGGTTCTGTTTTTGGATACGATGAAATATACCCAGCTTTGTTGGATGTTGTCGGCGAAAGCAGACAATATTCTCTGCTCGACAACGGAATTGGAAAAGTCAAGAGAAAACTTAATGACATCAGAGCTCAATTGGCTTCTGAAAGTGAGGATCCTCTGAGAGACCATGAAATGTACATCCACCATGAAGGTCAATACATTACTATCCAAAGATACAACTCTAGAACTGGTAAGGGTTGGTTCCTTATCGCCAGAACTAAATTCAATGCAGGTGTTGGAAATCAAACCTTGTCCCCATCCATCTTGGGTGGAACGGAAGTTAAAGGAGAATTCGCATACACTCTTAAGGTAGACGGAGAGTACAAGAAGGATGACGAGAAGATCACTGGAATTCCAACTAAGGTTGAAGAGATTCCAATCCCTGAAATCGAATTCAACGGAAAGGATTCCATCATTCACGTTAATGACAGCTTTATTCCAGGTTCTATTGCAGTCTTCTCCACCACTATTCCAAAGGTTGACTTGTCATTAGACAAGTATGTCAAGGAGGGAGCTATTGAAGCTTCTATGGACTTGGACTTGTACGATTTGAACGCTTTATTGTACCGTTGTGAACCTGAAGAACGTGACGCAAGCGCTGGCCAAGATGCTCCATACAATATTCCAAAGTATGGTAGTTTGATCTACGCTGGTTTGGAAGGTTGGATCTTAGCCTTAAAACACGTAATTTGGGAAAACAACTTGGGCCACCCAATTTGTGATCATTTGAGAGAAGGAGAATGGGCGTTGGACAATGTTGTAAACAGATTGGACAAGTATGCTAAGAATTCTCCACGATTATCCAAGTTCCAAGATTGGTTGAGATCTAGAAT
The DNA here is from genome assembly GCA_030565345.1 of Suhomyces coccinellae. Lineage (NCBI taxonomy): Eukaryota > Fungi > Ascomycota > Pichiomycetes > Serinales > Debaryomycetaceae > Suhomyces > Suhomyces coccinellae. Next base: position 51,798 of record JAJMBP010000016.1, on the reverse strand, counting down.
GGACGCGATCAAAATTGCACCATACTTCTTGAGACCACATTACTTCGCCTTGGTTGTCGGTATCGCGTATGAAGCAGCTAGATTCAGAGCTTTGAGAGCCTTTGACATCAAGCAAATTCAATCAGGAACCAACTTTGTTCAAAAGTTAGCATTGACTTCGATTCAAATGGTCGGAAAAATGAACAACACTTCACTCAAAGCCAAGGAACAGGTACCATGCATTGCTGCTGGATTACCACATTTCAGTAATGACTACATGAGATGTTGGGGTAGAGATGTCTTCATCTCTTTCAAGGGATTGTTGTTAGTTCCTGGAAGATTTGAAGATGCTAAGCAGCACATTTTGGGATTTGCCCAAACTTTGAAGCATGGTTTGATTCCAAACTTGTTAGATGCAGGTAGAAACCCTCGTTACAATGCCAGAGATGCTGCTTGGTTCTTCCTTTATGCTATTCAAGATTATGTCAAATATGCTCCTAATGGTGTTGAAATTTTGGATGAAAAAATTCAAAGAAGATTCCCATTGGATGATACCTGGGTTGCATATGATGACGAGAGAGCTTTCAGCTATGAATCTTCCATCAGAGAAGTTATTTATGAAATTTTGGCTCGTCACGCTAAAGGAATTAAGTACCGTGAAGCAAATGCCGGTCCCAACTTGGACTCTCAAATGACTGATGAGGGTTTTAATGTTGAAGCTTACATAGATTGGACCACCGGTTTGGTTCATGGAGGTTCTCAGTCTAACTGTGGTACTTGGATGGACAAAATGGGAGAAAGCACCAAGGCTGGATCTAAGGGTGTTCCTGGTACTCCCAGAGATGGTGCGGCAATTGAACTTCAAGGTCTTTTGAAGGGTGCATTGAGATTTGTTAATGAATTAAATGCTCAGGGTAAATTTGACTACACAGAAGTCGAAAAGCCCAACGGCGAGAAGATCAGCCTCAAGGACTGGGAACAATTACTTCAAGAAAACTTCGAAAAGCACTTCTACGTTCCAAAGGATGCTTCTGAGGACAAGAACTATGTCATTGATTCTTCGATTGTGAACAGAAGAGGTATTTACAAGGATTTGTACAGGTCAGGTAAGCCATACGAGGACTACCAATTGAGACCAAACTTTGCTATTGCCATGGTTTCAGCTCCTGAATTATTCACACCTTCCAAGGCATTGGGAGCTTTGAAGTTGGCAGACAAAACGATTAGAGGTCCAGTCGGTATGCGTACTTTAGATCCATCTGACTATAACTACAGACCTTACTACAATAATGGCGAGGATAGTCACGATTTCGCTACTTCCAAGGGTAGAAACTATCACCAGGGTCCAGAATGGGTCTGGTGTACTGGCTACTTCTTGAGAGCGTTTTTGTTATTCAATTACCTTGCAAACAAGGGAGAATCCCGTGCGAAGGATGGAAGTCCTTCCGTGGAGATTTTGACCAGACTTAACGAGAGACTCCAAGGTCATATTAAGTGGATCAACGAGAGTCCTTGGGCTGGATTGACCGAATTGACCAACAAGGACGGACAAGTATGTGGCGATTCATCGCCCTCGCAGGCATGGAGTACTGGATGCTTGCTTGACTTGTACCACGACTTGTGGAATGATTCTCATTATCAATAGAGTAGAAAAGAGATAGAGATAAATTAAACAAGTACCATGACTTTACAATTTCTGTATTGAATTCGTAAGTTGTAAAAGTATGAGAATTAATAATACACTCGGGCAAGATAGTAGTTTTGTCTGAAGAAATCAAGTCTATATTTCAATGACTACCAAGAGATATCTTGAGTACGAATAATTCTCATGGAAAATGCATAAACATTGGTACTAGGAAATTGACATAGTCGATATATCACAACTACTCTTCACGTGCTGCACACTGATACGATTTATCATGAAACATACAAGTACCTATTAATGCTAATTCGACGTTCATCAAATAATCTTTCGAATTCGTCTCGAATATTATAAGCAACCTAAACTCAATACCCGTCCATATTACCCTCTAATTTCAGTATAAAATTAATTTTCCCATAGAGAAACTCTAACGTATCATATCCAATTCTTCTCATAATTACTTCGAATACCTCTTGTGTATTTCTATCACAAATAACTGCACATGCACTTGTTACTACATCCAAGTCTCTGAAACCTATACAGCAACTCAGTTATTATTTCTGTTCTATTTTCCATTTCATCTACATCAATTTTCGCCAATTTAATTGACCCAAAATCAGGATTCCGAGATGTTCCAATTATGTCAACATTTCTATTCAAGATCTATTTTCCCGAGTCTAGTCTTCAATTACAACGTGTAGACACTCTGTCGCTTGTTTCCGTTTCGGTAACAAACCCGCTACGTAAAACGATCGCCGAAATTTGGGGCGCGCTTACCTTAATAGGATGCAACCGCGTGAATACCTGATCTGTCAAGATCGCAAAGTGCTCTAAAACGGATCGTTCTGAAAGTTACCACCAAGAGCATAAGGCGGTAACCACCAAAGTACGGCGCCAGGTGGCTTTGAAAAGAGGAGTTTTCCGCGGAGAATAGGTGTCATCAGACCCAACATTGCAGACCCTATGCTCCACCAGGCCGAGCCCCAAGACTGGAACGACGGTAGAACGTGCCAGAAAACTCCATTTTACACCATAACACTGTCCTCTTCCACCATATTGACCTTATCAATCTTCCCTGTTCATATATCGGTCCCTGCATCAACGTAATTACTGGCTTGATCCCTCCACTTCACCTCTGCCTCCCTCTCAACCCTGCCATTCTCAGATCTACCACCACTGGCTCCGCCTGTGCTCCCCTCCCCTCCCTCGTTAGTTTCCGCGGAGCTGGGAAACCGGGTCCCCACATTTCACTATAAATACCCCAGAAGACCATCCAAGTCACGAACCACCTTCTTCTTTCTGGATAAACTCCCCATATATTCCTCTCACAGCCCCCTATGTTGTCCAGAAGCCTCCGTCTTCGCCAATTGGCCCAGGCATCCCGCGGTATCCGCTTCCAATCGGTCATTGCCTTGTCCTCGACCCCCACCAACTACCCCAGATCGCACACTGCCCCAGGCACTGAACCATACCTCACCCCCAGTTTCGTCAACAACAAGTTCTTGAAGTCGGACTCAGACGTCTGGTACGATGTGCATGACCCTGCCACCAACGTGGTCGTCCTGAAAGTCCCACAGAACACCTCTGGCGAGTTGGAGGCCGCCATTGCTGCCGCCGAGGCCGCCTTCCCAGCATGGAGAGACACCTCGGTGATCAAGCGCCAGGGTGTGGCCTTCCGTTTCGTCCAGCTCTTGCGTGAAAACATGGACAGAATCGCTTCCGTCATCGTGTTGGAGCAAGGCAAGACCTTTGTCGATGCTCAGGGAGACGTGACCAGAGGTTTGCAAGTGGCCGAGGCCGCATGCAACATCACCAACGACCTCAAAGGAGAAACCTTGGAGGTGTCCACCGACATGGAGACCAAGATGATCCGTGAACCCTTGGGTGTTGTGGCTTCCATCTGCCCCTTCAACTTCCCTGCCATGGTGCCTTTGTGGTCTCTTCCATTGATCTTTGTCACCGGTAACACCGCCGTGATCAAGCCATCGGAGAGAGTGCCTGGTGCCGCTATGATCATCGCTGAGTTGGCTGCCGAGGCCGGTGTTCCCCCAGGTGTCATAAATATGGTCCACGGTAAGCACGACACCGTCAATGCTCTCATTGACGACCCCAGAATCAAGGCATTGACCTTTGTCGGTGGAGACAAGGCCGGAAAATACATCTACGAGCGTGGTTCGGCCTTGGGCAAGAGAGTCCAAGCTAACTTGGGTGCCAAGAATCACTTGATTGTGTTGCCTGACGCCGACAAGTCCCATTTCGTGAACGCCATCAACGGAGCTGCGTTCGGTGCTGCTGGTCAGAGATGTATGGCAATTTCGGTGTTGGTGACTGTCGGAAAGAGCAAGGAATGGGTCGCTGATGTGGTCAAGGATGCCGCCAACTTGAAGGTTGGCAGTGGTTTCGACTCATCCTCTGACTTGGGTCCATTGATCAACCCAGAATGTCTCACTAGAGTCGATTCCATCATCAACGACTCTGTTGCCGCTGGTGCCACTGTTGCTTTGGACGGCAGAGGCTTCAAGCCAGCTGATGAAAAGTTCGCCAAGGGTAACTTCTTGGGTCCCACTGTGTTGACTGGAGTCAAGCCAGGAATGAGAGCATACGACGAAGAAATCTTTGCCCCAGTCTTGTCGGTAGTCAATGTCGACACCATCGAAGAGGCCATCGAGCTTGTCAATACCAATAAGTACGGAAACGGTGTTTCCATCTTCACTGCTTCTGGTGCCTCTGCTCAATACTTCAACAAGAGAATCGATGCTGGCCAGGTTGGTGTTAATGTTCCAATTCCTGTTCCTTTGCCAATGTTCTCCTTCACTGGTTCGCGTGGTTCTTTCTTGGGTAACTTGAACTTCTACGGTAAGAGTGGTATTTTGTTCTTGACCAAGCCCAAGACTATCACCTCCTTGTGGAGATCTAGCTCCGTCGACCACGATATCCTGAAGCCATCCACCAGTATGCCAGTGCAGCAATAGGGTAAGTAAATAGAAGATATAGGATGGCCAATCAAAAAGGTGATATGATGCAGAATATGCCGTGTCCATGACTGTACGTAACCTTTTGTACAAGAATAATTGCTAGTCAAAAGAAAACACAATAGAAGCTACTACAGTTGAAGATATAATCCAGTAGTAGAAATCAACTCAGAAGTAATACAGGGCGATATCACAGTCGAAGTTATCTATATCAATTTGTGCATTGCTGTTGAAGTTACGATGATTGAGGAAGGTCGAATGTAATGGGTGCAAAAATTACAATTGGAGACACTTGCACCAATCAAGAACGTATGGGGACAGGAGGTCAATGGGTGGTACCTGAGCCTTAGCAAAGCCTAAGTATTATCGTGTTACGAGAATTTATGAGAATTTATCGTGAGGTACGAGATGTTTCATGAAGAAGCAGCATGTAGGATGTATGGAGATGAGCTTGATGAAATTTCACCAAAAAAAAAAAGGGTTGCCTGAAATAATCTCCTCGACCAGAGCTTGTGTGGTATGGATCCATCGGTTCAAGATTCTACGGATCTTATGGTCCTTCTAAGGTCCAAGTTGGAATACCAGATCATGCCATTAGACTACAATGTCTGGATTGAAGTCACCGCAGACACTTTATTGAATAGTCCGGGGTAGTACGGAACTGGTAAGTTGGACCATACTAGAAACACTGCCAGCACGTTATCACCGACATCACCTGGAAATTCCACTCATGACACGATATATCCGAAGCTCTACGCATAACAAGTTATCTTTAAGATCACCTCGGATCGGTATACCCACCCCGAATCACCAGACCACCTGCTTTCACCCCATTCTGGCTGGCCACAAGCTCCCAATGAGACAATGTGCCGTTTCTAAATGCAACAACGGCCGGTTCTGGAACCTCGGTAGACCAGATGAAGTTTGCATGGAAACTGCGTTGGGGGTGGAACAATAGAATCTGCTTACCACAATTATAGCCTGGTTTTCAAACGGTTCGCCAACGTTTTCTGATGTGGTCGAGGCATTTAGAGTATTAGGCTTTTAGGGTACTTGGAGAAGTAGGGGTATTTGGAGAAGTAGGGATTCAATGGGAGTACTTGTAGATGGATAAAAAACATGATACCCAGTCACAGAAAGAAAGAACAGACTAATACGTGGAGGGAGTGTGGAATGGAAAGGAAGCGAAAATGGCACGTAACCGTCAAGTAGGAGCCAAGGGTCCTGCTTCCGTGTAGCCAGAGCCAAGTGTCCTACCCCTTCCGTCTAGCCAGAGCCTAATGCCCCTTCCGTGTAGGCAGAGCTGGTTCAACACCGAGGTCACAGAGCAGAGATAATAGAGAGAGAATACAGAGAGAATGGCACAGAGATTTGAAGACAGAGATGCAGACAGAAGGGAACAGAGAAAGCGTCGAAGATCCAAAATCAAGTCAGAGAATCAATTCACAGGCTCAAATCACAGGGTAGGAGAGAATCACAGCATATGTGCATCTTGATCAGATTACTTGACGACAGCACGCAGAGCCACAGCCGATGCAGCCGTAAGCGAGCCACTTTCATAGTGCACACCACAGCACTCCCACCTCCACTGTAGCCACCCGTCTGTTCCCTTGCAATATAGTCCCATTTATTAGCCATTTGCACAGTCAGGTGGTGGCAGGGCCACAGTTGCTGAGAATGGACTCATGTGTTCTGAGGTGAGTTGAGGTGAGGTGAGTGGCGGCATCTTGAGCAATGCCCTTGACCACAAGGGTAGATGCAGAAGGAGCAGTATAGAGAAGAGGAGGCCCATTATCTTAGGCGGTGTTAGAGTGAAGAGATCAGTGAATGTGAATAATGTAGGAGGTCAATAATGTAGGAGGTCAATAATGTAGGAGGTGAAAGGAAGGCAGGGCAATTGCGCGCAATTTGTGCGACAGAAATGACAGCATTTTCAAGAAAGTATAATCAAGTAAGTCAAAGTCAACTGCGAGCATGGACATATGTCCAGCACAATGCATATGTCCAGCACAAAGCGGTAATATACACTCTAGACCGACCCTTACAATTGCCTCCAATCTGTACTTACTTCTCCTTTCCGCTGTCGTCGTCCTCTCGTCACACTCTAGGTTAGTGTCTGATTCCGTTTCTTCAGTGACATCGCGATTCGGGTTCCTACGCGTCCAAGCCTCGGGAGACTCGTCTAGCAGATTGCGGTCCGCAGAAGCCGGATTGGGGCCGGAAAAGCCGCCGCCAGGGACAACCGAGGGCGCCCGACACGCTGGAGTGGGTGGCGGAGGCTAATGGGCGCCAGGGCCGGCGCTGGGACAAGCACAGTAGCAGCAGTAGTAGGTGTAGTAGTAGTAGGCCCGGAGCACGTGACCTCGGCGGGGGGGAACGTGCCTGGCCCGGGGTTTGGGGGCAGCGCACGAGATGACTCAAATCGGTGCGCGCACGACGCGCCACCCCGGAACCGCCGCTTCCCCAGGCACTAGCCGCATGGCCTCGCCTTCCGGGCGGTTGAGCGGAATGGGTCGCTGTCACGTGCAGACACTTTCTGGCCCGGTGTGCCGATTCGGGACTCGGCACACGAAAGACCTCTCCCTCTCTGTCTCTGTCTGTCTGTCTCTCCATTTGCGCCGGTCTTCTGGCGTCCGACTCCGTGCCTGTCTGCCCCACTGGGCCCCACCTTCACACCTCGTAAATTGCGGCATTAAGGTTTCCCCTTGGTGGGAAGAGGGGGAGGGGGGGTCTGGCACCACCACATGATGTCTGTCTGTCTTTCTGTCTGCAGCAGCAGCAGCAGCACCCACCACGCCGCGCTGTGTGCAGGCCGGGCAACGGCGTTAGCACCTGCTGCAGACACTTCGGGCGATGGAGGTGGCTGGTGCCGAGCCGAGCTGCCCCCGGAACTGGCCCGCCGGGGCAGGATGGATGTCTCGTAACACCGTAATAGCGCAAGCGCAAGTAGGCACAACAAGTGCGAAAGGCAAGGGCAATGCTGAGGTTGTTGGTCAAGTGCAAAGTGTGCCGTGTCTGGGTCGCGGTGTTTGGAGTGTCGTGTCGTGTCGTGCCAGGTGTCGTGTCAGGAGGTCCTGTAGTATTAAGTGTCACGTAGTGTTGAGTGTCCTGCAGTGTTGAGTGGTGTCGTGTCGCTAGTCTCCTCTGGTCAGTGCAGGACCTCGTAGTTTCTGTCCTCGTAGTTTCTGTCCTCGTAGTTTCTGTCCTCGTAGTTTCTGTCCTCGTAGTGTCTGTCCCCTAGTGTCTGTCTGTATCTCCAGTGGGGTCTGCTGTCCCCAGTGGGGTGTGTGTGTGGGGCCATCTGCACCAGATGCTGGTGGAGGTGGTGGTGAAGGAGGGGGAGGGGCGGAATGTGCCAATCCTTCTGTTGTGGTCGTCCCCTTTCTCCTTCCTTCCTTCTCCTTTAGGGGCCCATGTGGCCAACATTGGTGTCTGCAAACGACGATCGGCCGCCAGCCAGTGTCAGTGTTGGGAAGTGTAGTCAGTGTCGGTGCAGCAAGGTGCAGCAAGGTGCAGCTGCAGGTGCAGTAGTAGTAGCAGCGGCAGCAGCAGCAGCAGCAGCAGCAGCAGCAGCAGCTCCGCGGAACTGTGTCGAGGTGTTCAGGTTTCCAGGTTTCCAGGTTTTCAGACGCGAATGCCCAATGCGGCCAGGTGCCAGGGGCGCTTCCAAACACCGAAAAATCCGAGTGTCGGAAATCTGGGCGATGCCAGGTCGGGATGAGGATTCCAGAACCCCGGCTTTGGCGGCGGCGGCGAGGTACAGAGCACGAGATAATCCCGAAGTGGCGATGGCGTCGTTCTGGTTTGTTGTGAAGGGGTCTGGTGTGATTAGGGCGGCTGCATCACGCGGGCGTGCTGGCCCCAGGGTCCCGGTATAGGCATAGGCTCGTAAGCTGCTGATGTCGGCTATGATTGTGTGGGTGGCTTTGTCTTGTTTGTGTCGGTGGTGGAACATGGACGGTGAGATGGCTGTGATTCTGGCGAGGTCTACTACTGTTACTGGCGTGGTCGGAATCGACGTGTTTGTTCGCTCGGCGAACCGGCGGGCTGGGGTCGGAACTCGCTGGCGGGCCTGCGCCGGGAAGTATGTAGTGCTGGCCGGATCTCGTGCAGACACTCAGCGCCGGGGGGCCGGTTCTGGCACTAGTGGCGGGTGTGTCTAGATTGGCACTGTCTGCGTCGCCATTGGCTCCATTGGCTCCATTGGCTCCATTGGCCCTGCTGTGTCTGTTCTTCCCTCGTGTGGTCCTTTCCAGGCCCCTTCTCCGGGCCACCGTCAAAAACCCCGGACCCCCACAGAATGGGCTGCCCCATGGGTCAGAAAATGGCCCTATGGCCCCAGACACGGGCCAGGTTGGGCAGCTAGAGGTGGCCGGTTGGGCCCATGCTGGGGATGGTTGCACGCAGCTTGCTGCAGGCCCGATGGAGCATGGCCGCATTGGGCGAAAATCAGACACTTTGTCCGGGCATGCCCGGGCTCGCAACGTGATATTAGACCACCTCGCTCCAATCATCGTGTTTTCAGACACTTTTTCCCACGGACTTTTGTTCCCGATGCGTGCCCCACGATCCACCCGAAATTGTCCGGTGGAGTTGCTTCCTCTTATATATGCACATCTGCCCTTGCGTTGCATCCGGACCATCTGTTTATGATCGTTATGGCCCAGTCATGTATTGTAAGTATCTTCCACAATGCGTTGCCGTTGATGTGTCCGGCGTGTCCGCCGGGCCTGGGACTAGCTGCCAGTGAATTTTCCACCGTTTTCCGCCCATTTTGGCCCCACCACGGGTGTGCTCTTTTGCTGCCCATTGGCCCCAGGCATTAGGGCCCGTCCAGCGCCAGCTACGGCCAATATCCTCCAACGAGAGTGCTATAGTGTTGTTTCCCGCCTCAGTTAGCTGGGAATCCCTTTTTTCCCGGGATTGCTGGCGTCGTTTTGCAGTACAACCAGTTTGACAGGTCTGGCAGGCCCCTCTAGCAAGGAAGGTCTGGATAAAGTTGCAGCACAGCAAACTACACTACCGTACTCTCCAAGGCCGTGGCTCTCTGTTCCAGTTTGTTTGATACCGCTACCGCTTCCTGACACCAACAAACACGCCTCGCAAAATTTTTCAGCCACTAACCTTTAGCTAATCTAGTACAGTCCAATAACTGTACTCCTTCCGGAGTGACCACGGCGGCCGCTGACTCCGCGTGCCCCCTTGTGGTCAGAACCTCCAAGCAATGGGTCCTTCCTCCCAGACCAAAGCCCGGCAGAAAGCCCATTCCTCCTAAAGACTTCAAAGAAAAAGACAAAGCCAAGACCAAGAAACCCGCCAAAAGAATCGTGGGATTGCCCCCTAAGAAGACCACCAAGAAGCCCGAACAACCCGAGAGGCACACCGTGATTGAAGAAGAAGCCCTTCCTGTGCTGTCGAGCCAAAGTGTAACAGCAATCGCCTCTGGCTTGGCCCGCAACATCAAGCTCGTGGATTCCGAAAACCTTGCATTGAAAACAGACCTCCTTTCGTTGATTCACGACTACAAGCACTTGAAGGACCTTGTTCTCAACAAGGGCCACAAGGAGGCCACTGAAAAGGAAGAGCTTGACAAGAACGTGCACAAGAGATCGTTCAATGAAGTCGAGGTCAAGGAAGAGTTGGATACCGAAATTGCCACCAATTTCCTTATGAACGAGTTGATCAACGATATGAACGATCTTTCCCACTTCAACCCCAAGGAGGAGTCGGTATCAAAGAAGAACCGTCGCAAGTTTGCCCACTACAAAGACTTTGAAAAACTCGACACCGTGGAAGACTCTGACCTCGAAATCAACTTTGAAGATGACGAGGAAGATGACGTTGAGGCCCACAGTCCCACCTTCTCTGCTTCCTCCACCGGATTATCTAGAACTACATCACCATCCAGCGACTTTGAGAGCAACTCTTTGATGAGTACCCTTACTAGATCTACGACGGTTTCCTCCGTTAACACTGTTAGCCACATGCCCATGCTTGAAAAGAAGAGCTATCCTTTCATGAACTCCACTAGACTTTTTGAACTTCCCAAGTTCGAAGAACAAAAGGAGCCTATCTATTCCTTCCAATTTGACGATGCTATGAACAAATCGAACGACCAAGATCAGTACAATATGATCAACGACTTCTTGGAAGAAAAACTCATGAACAACGACGTTGAGTACTACGTGGAAAACGAGTACGATGGCACCAAATGGTAAGTTACCAAGCATCGGTCAAAATGACCCCATATATTCACTGTCACCCCTATTTATTACTCTCTTTCCAGGCTTGATGCAGCATGCCCCATATTTATTCTTCATTTCCTGGTATTCACTGTTTACGACGTTTATGTTAAAAAAAAAATTTCAATTATGAGATGTAGACCTTGCACGAGCTAACCGAAGTATAGGAATCAATATTCCTTCTAGGAATAGACTTCTTGTCACAACTTGATGTATTTATTGGCATTGTTACAATATAGTTCTTTCTTGCTTAAAGTTGCGCCGTTTTGAGAAGAATTCTTCTCAACAAAATAAGCGAGTCTATTGTTAATCAAATATTTCTAAGAAAATAGGGAGAAACAGTTCTGTTGATAAAGAATCGGTTATCGTCTAATATGACTCAAGTAACATCCAGTCTTCATGGGTGGTTAGCGGTTATTGTCGATATTTCCAATTAAGTTATTGTCTATTTCTAGCTACTTCTGGCTATATCAAATAACGCGTAGATCACCATCTAGCAGATTAGATTAATTAGGCAGGAATAGTAGGAACTGCTCGTGAAGAATCGAGTAGTCTGTCTTGTGGAAGCAGTACTTGAAGATGATTATTGGAAAGTTCCTAATCTGAACATGTAGATTTCCATACAATCAAATAAATCAACAAGACAAAAATAAAGGACCATTCAAATGGTGAATTACTACATTGTAGCACCTTTGGATACTTCACTGAGTATTTAACCAAATACTTTACATCTTGCGATAATGCTTTATTCAAATTAATCATACCATTTAATATACTATTTTACACCCTATATTTCAACCGATTGAAATACTACTCAACTTCGTAATCTGTACACTTCCTTCAAATAAATTTAATTGACGGTGAAAATACCACTTCCTCCTTGAAGCACATTGTCTATGTTCTTCAAAGCTTGGATAGCTGCATAATTGAAGTTCTCGATAGTGGAAGCCCCGATGTGTGGAGTCAAAACTACATCATCTCTTCCAAACAATTCTGGATGTATGCTTGGTTCATTTTCAAACACGTCCAACCCAGCGTACAAGACCTTTCCGCTCTTCAAACCATCCACAAGAGCCTGCTCGTCAATAATGATGCCTCTTCCAATATTGACGATTCTGAATGGATTGGGCAATGCCTTGATCACGTCGGAGTTGATCAAGTGCTTGGTTTGGGGTGTGGCAGGGCATGCTACAACAATCAAATCAGTGTAGTTCTTGCCGTCAAGCAAAGTAGGGTGGTACTGGGCCTTGTATCCCAAGGCAGCCTCCTCTTCATCCGTCAACTTGGTTCTTTTCACGTAGTGAATATTCATGCCAATCAGAGCCAAACGGGCACCAATGGTCTGGCCAATGTTGCCGAAGCCCACAATGAGGACGTTGTGGCCCTGTGGAGACATACAGGGTCTGCGGTTGATGATGTGGCCATATGAATAGCCCGTCACGGGCTCGTGGGTGGCCTTTCCAGTAAGGGAGTCGAATTGAGAGTACTCCATCAGCTTTCTCACCTTGACGGTGTGGCCGTATTCGCCTTTGAAATGGTCGTTGTAGACCTGGAAGTTCCTAAAAGACGACAAGGCATTGTACAACACCAAGTCGGCTACTGGGAAAGCAGCTCCAGTGGAGGGCACGTTGGTCAAGACGATGTTACGTGCTCTCATGGCCTCTCCATCGTAGACCTCGTGTCCAACGGAACAGGCCGAAACAACCTTCAACGTCTTTGGAGCAGCCTCCAACAACCGGTTGCGGAAGCCACCAAGCGAATGGTACCCCATCCATGAGCCGTAGATGGCCTGGATTTCGTTAAACTTGGTGGAGAATGCCTCCACCATGTCGTCCTCTGTGGTGAGAGTATAGTCGATGACCTCGTACTTGCTGGAGAATTCGGCGTATTCGGGGAGCAGCTTGTCCATCTCGCCAATGAACAAGACCTGGGGCTTAGAGCTTTTCATGGTGTGACGAATGTATGGTATTGGATCAGTGGGAATGGAATCTTTTACTAATCGACCTGTGATAATCTCGATCAGTGTGGTGACGTCTCAGTGTGAATCGAGCCGTAGTATGAATCTAAAGTATCCTGAGTAGAATCTAATGTATCCTGAGTAGAATCTAACGTATCCTGAGTAGAATCTATCTGCTTTAGAGTATCCCTCAGTAGAATTGATCAGTGTAGAGTGAAAAGTATGTGAATTTAAAAGTTTCTCCAGATTTAATCAAGGTGAAAAATTGCAACTCTTTGACGCCCCACCTAGCCAACTACGAGCCCTTATAAAGAACGGCACTTCCAAAGCGAATTCTCGTCGGAGTTTTGTAGCAACCAAGGCTTGACCTGAAGTCTTCTGTATAGGGCAGGCTACCGCGATGTTGCAATGAGAAAATGACCAGAAAGCATGAGGCTTCTACGGTGTGGCATCTTTTTCACAGGGTTTTGGGTAACTTTAGTCTCCTGTAACTTTTCAGTAACTTTTTCAGTGCATTTTCAATGTATTTTTAGTGTATTTTCCATGATTTTCCGTTCTGAAAGAGGTGGTTTCCATACTTGCGCTAGCGCTATCCGAAATGGGACAACTTTGGATCGGGAAATGGAAATTATAGCGACATTTGGCTACGTCACAGGCCTGGCTCTATAGTGCCGAAGATGGTGGTTTTTCTGGGCGTCTTGGCTTCTGTGGGGTTCTGGTGTTCTTATTATTGGAGTGAAAAATTGGTGGCACGTGCATTTTTGAGTTCCGGCCTCCTACCCCAGGTTGTGAGTCCCCATCGATAGAAGGTTTAATGGAGCATTCTGGAAGGTTTGTGGATTCTATCTCATTGCAGAACCAAGTACGAGTAATATGGCGGTCAATAATGTCCGATATGACTAATATTAGCCTTGTTACAGCATGTCTTCTAGAAGAGATTTCGGGATCACGTGAATTTTCAACCGAGTCTCCAGAATGTATAATTCAGGGATGGAGGCACTTTTTCTAGAACCCCAGTTGACAGCACACTTGACAGTTGCAGATAACAATGCTTCTAGGAGATAGCTCGCTAGGTATTGAATCTATTTTGCTTCAGTTCGGGGAGATCTACTAATTCTTTATTTCTTCCTCTACTTCCTCTTCTTCTACTTCTTCCTCTTTTTATTCGTCTTCTTATTCGTCTTCTTCTACTTCTTTTCCTTCCTAAGAAATTCTCCTACTCGATCTCTGGCACTATAGCTATTTGGCCCGCTACAGCGAATGAGTCTTTCTTGCTAATTTCCGAAACCGGCTTCAGCATTCTCGCTAACTTCCGAAACCAGCTCCAGCATTCTCGCTAACTTAAGAAACCAGCTTCAGCATTCTCGCTAACTCCAGAAACCGCTCCAGCATTCTCACTGTAATGGATTCTCCCACTAAAATTTCCCTGAAAATAGTCACTGCTCGCACCAGAATGTAGATTCCTCGTACCATATTAGCCAAAGTTCTCGCTATTCTCCCGCGATCCCCCATTTTCCTCGCTACTTTCCCGCTATTTTCCCGCGCCATACCACTTCTCTCGCTATTCTCCCGGTCCCATACCTCACCACACCCACCATCACACCTGTCCTCACCACAATGGACGCCGTCGAATTCCCCGTCACCATCCCCAACCAGGCCAAAGTCGACGCCTTCCTCAAGAAGGCGTCTTGGGCCTACATCCTCGCCACCTTGGCCGTCGGTTTGCTCACCAATTCGCTCATCTACGCCTTCTTCACCTTTGCTGGTGTGTTTGTCTTGACCGTGTTGGCAGTGGGTCCCAACTGGCCAATCTGGACCAAGGAGGACAGCATTCAATGGCTCCAGGTCCAGATATAGGTGTTCTGGAAACGTCTATATGGCCAGGTCACACGCGTTCCACGGTTGCTTGCAGCTAATCGTGTTTTTTTGGAGCACTTTGGTGTCCCCTAAGTTGCTCTGTGTGTAATATATAACATTTACAATAAACGGCAACCACTTCCTTGTTCCAGAAATATTTCGGAAGAATAGCACATCCAATAAGCAGACAACATCGTCCCCACCCTGTACCGCCTCCTTAAACTGCACGATCCGCCCTGAACTCCCAATTTTCCCCATTTTCTACTACCTGTTCTACCTTCCTCACCTTTTTGTTTCCACTCACCATGACTCCGGCTCCCCTTTTCCTCGGATTCGACCTTTCTACCCAGCAATTGAAGATCATAGTCACTGATGACAACCTCAACCACTTGAACTCGTACCATGTGGAGTTTGACGCTGCTTATTCCGATTCCTACGGCGTTCACAAGGGTGTTTTGGCCCATGACGACACTATCGTCAGTCCTGTTTTAATGTGGTTGGACGCTATTGATGAGGTCTTTGGCCAAATGAAGGCCGACAACTTCCCTTTCGACCGTGTCCGTGGTATAAGCGGTTCTTGCCAGCAGCACGGGCTGGTTTTCTGGTCCAACAAGGCCGAATCCCTTCTCGAGCAATTGGACGGCAATTCGGACCTCAGCTCCCAGCTCAAGGAAGCATTTACCTTCGACAAGTCGCCCAATTGGCAGGACCATTCCACCGGGCCAGAATTGAAGGCGTTCGAGGACACCATCGGTGCAGACAGATTGGCTGAAATCTCCGGTTCCAGAGCCCACTACAGGTTTACTGGCCTTCAAATCCGTAAATTGGCCACTCGGATCGATCCAAAGAAGTACAGCGATACTTGGAGAATCTCTCTTGTCTCTTCCTTCGTTGCCAGTGTCTTGTTGGGAAATGTTACCTCCATAGAAGAGGCAGATGCCTGCGGAATGAATATCTACGATATTGAAAAGGGCCAATATGACGAGGATTTGTTAGCTATAACTGCAGGTGTGCATCCTGACTTGGATGGAGTCGACCCAAAAAGTGACAAATATAAGAATTCTATCAAACAACTTAAAGAGAAGCTAGGTGATATCAATCCAATTAGCTACAAAAGCTCAGGTTCTATTTCCAACCACTTCGTATCAAAATACGGCTTTAAGAAAGAATGTCAGATTTATTCGTTCACTGGTGACAATTTGGCTACCATTCTTTCGTTGCCTCTTGCACCAAATGACTGCTTGATTTCATTGGGCACTTCTACCACTGTCTTAATCATCACAAAAAACTACAACCCTTCGTCGCAATACCATCTTTTCAAGCATCCCACATTACCGGATCATTACATGGGTATGCTCTGCTATTGTAATGGATCGTTGGCCCGTGAAAAGATTCGTGATGAAATCAATAAAAAGTATAAGATTGACGATAAATCGTGGGATAAATTCGACGAGTTATTGGACAAATCTAAGAGCTTCGACGGAAAATTGGGTATTTATTTCCCATTAGGAGAAATTATCCCAGATGCAGCAGCACAAACCAAAAGAACTATTCTTGAAGATGGAAAACTCAAGGATGTGGAACTTGGAGAATCTTGGCCCGAAGAGGAGGACGTTAGTTCCATTGTGGAATCTCAAACATTGAGTTGCAGATTAAGATCTGGTCCTATGTTGAGTAAAAGTACCGACTCTGCAGAGTCCAGTACATCCCCAGAACCTTCTAGTGGTCTCAAAGAGAAGTATGAGGAGTTAATAAAAAAGCACGGCGAGCTTGAAACAGATGGAAAGAAGCATAATTTCGAGACTATTTCTGCCAGACCAAACAGATGTTATTATGCCGGTGGTGCATCCAACAACACTAGTATTATCAACAAAATGGGTTCTATTTTGGCTCCATTGAATGGAAACTACAAGGTTGAAATTCCCAATGCTTGCGCTTTGGGTGGAGCGTTCAAGGCAAGCTGGAGTTTTGCCTGCGAAGAAAAGAAGGAATGGATCTCATATGACAAGTACATTAGCAAATTATTTGACAATGAGGAGATGTCTGCTTTTGATGTCGAGGACAGATGGGAAGCATACCTTGAAGGAGTTGCCTTGTTGGCTAGAATGGAGCAAACTTTGAAGCATTAATTGAGAGATTCATGCGTTGAATCTGACTAGAGAAATCGAGATTCAAAGACAAAAATAATCACTTGAACAAACTAGAATTAAAATTAGAATCTACATAAAATTATATCTAAAATTCCACGTGTCAAATGAAACAACTGGATTGTCAAGCATGTGTAGGTAGATAAACTAATGGAGCCAAACCTTTCTGTTTGGTATTAACATCACGTGACTACTCACATGACTAATTTCTTCATTACTGTTCATCAACTACCATCCTTATGCTTCGACGTCATCTTATTACGCCTGTTAGGCGCTTCTCCCAGCTCCTTAACAAAGACCCCAACTCAATTACTTTAGAACAGGTGAAAAATGCATCAGATTCCGATGTGTCTGCGCAGTTGAAGCTCATTTCTGCCATCAATGCTTCTTCCAATATTCACAAGAAAGTCCTCATCGAAGAGCTTATTCCTAATTTCTCGGTATATTTCCAGTTGAAAAATACACCTGACTTGATAAATTCTAATGAGCTTTTAAGCCGTTTTCTTGAAGTCAATCCAGGGAGAGTCCATCTGTCCTGGGACTTGTTCAAAGCACATGAAGCTAGACTTCCACAAGTGAACGCGGACGTTGTTTCTGTGGTATTGGGGAAAATCCTCAATGGAGAGGTTTCTGAGCTTAGAGAACTTGAAGAGGGAGAGAAGTTTCAATTAGAAGCTTCTAGCTTGGACAAAATCCAGTATTTGCTTGAAAAATACGGTTCTGAAAACCAAGAAATCGTAAATTCTGTTCTCGATAGACTTGTTGAAGATGGTCATGTCGAGTATTTCACAGATTTAGTTGAAAGTGGCTTGCTTACTCCTAGGATCTTACACATATACTTGAGAAGAAAGATTCATTCTCGTGCCTTCTTGGTTGTTTTTAAGCAGCTCTTCTCTCTCAATCCTAAAGAAATCCCAGTTGAGTTATATTCAGACTCTTTAAGTTCCATTTATTCTTCTAGCTCAAACACAGCTGAGTTTGGGAAATTTGGGGAGCAAGTTCTTCAATATATTCAGGCTGAAAAGTTGGATTTAGATGAGGGTCCTAAATCATTGCTTCTCAGGCTCAAATTGATTGAGGTATTTGGTATTTCTTTGGCAAATACCGATCAGATGTTGAAAAAATTTCACGAATACCAAAGTCACGCCAAGTATGGTATCGAGCTCGTGCAGTTGGGTGTTTTTAAGAGTTTCTTATACCAGGCCGTACAACAAAATAAAGAGATTTTCTTGACAATCGCCAAAACTCTTCTTCCTACTGATGAAATTAGCATTAAGTCCCTTCAATTGCTTATTGTGGCAACATCTCACTTCGATATCGAGGCCTCCTTAGGTATCTACAATGATTATATCCAGCAAGTATCGAAAAAGGTCAACGATGCTACAAGAAGGTCTAGCTCTGGTTTATTGACAGAGGCATTAATCTTGGGAAATCTCTATGACAATGACCGGAGCTTTGCCACGTTGATTCTCGAGAAAGCCCAGGATAACGGGGTTGTAACTGACGAATTTGAAGTGACAGAAATTAAGAAATTATTCAAGGTTTATGGTTCGTGTTTTGTGGATGATGATGATTGGGAGAAAGCTAAGCCTGCGTTTACGGAGTATGTGCTTGGCTATTTGAAGGCATTGTAAATAGATCTCATCCTTCTGTATCGGGCAAAAGATGACACCAGTACTGTGCTTATTATTTTCGATCTTGCAATTCCATCCATCCATTAATTGGAAGCAGTATTGGTTTGAATACCAAGTGTTTACAATAATATGCCAAATAGAAAGCTGATTGAAAGGACATTACGGTCCATTGCTTACCCTTCTCTTCGAATGTGTAGCATTCTCGTGTTCTGGGGTGAATTCTTCGCAGCTCAAAATGTCTATATGTATAAATCTAGGGTGCAAAATTAATCAATTTAATTACCGAAATATGAGTAGACCGACTTAAATTGATACTTTAAGCCATTATAGACGTTCTGTACATACTTCTGTCTCTAACAGCCTTAAAAAAATCAAAAAAGGGGCGAGCTGGGAATTGAACCCAGGGCCTCTCGCATACTTGTAGAATACCGCCCAAATTACTGAACAGTAGCACCCAAAGCGAGAATCATACCACTAGACCACACGCCCGATTGTTGAGGACAATCCTAGGGCATTGCCGATATGAGTATAAAGACTAGAATTGACCAGTCTTTCAAATCATTCTGCATAACAATTACTGGATGTCTTCCTCGTGTATATTTCTTCATATAGTGCATGCATGTAGGTCTGAATAAACTATTTATTTCCTCTTCCTGCATTATCTCTTTTATCTCCATTCCAACTCTACTCTTTGACACATTCACCGGTAGGTATTACTAGATTGCCTCAATCAACGGTTTGTTATTCTCGATTCACCCAATGCTCAAATATTGACTGTAGGAGAGTATATTAGGTTCCTTTTAAGTGCCCAGCCGTAAAATGTCAAGAGATGCAAACTATGCCTTTAGCCGTGAAAGTGTTGGTACTCTGATTACAAGGTTGAAGTGTAACGCTAGATGAAACCTGGTATAATCATGTCATTAGAACCGTATCTACTGTCTCTGCTTTTATTGGCCCATGCAAAAACATGGTAACGGTATTGACCAAGTAAATTCCTTTCAGTGATATTGTGAAGAGAAGAAGGTTGGCCTTTCTCTCTTCATCTACATTCATTCCTATCAGTTTCACCAATTCACAAGGTTAATTAAACCTCTTTCTTAGCAGCCAAATAATTATACACGCTTCACTGATATGATTTTAATCCAAATCCTTACATTCTATATTAATAACTGTGAACTCAAAACTTTATTTCACTATTCTGCCTATCTAAGCATCACCACTTTGGGACTCAAATGGAGTAAGGTTGGCAGTACCTTCGGTCCAGGAAGCACCGTTATAAGTGATTTCCTTGATGGCCTTGATCACATCCTCGAAACTACCTCTGACTTGTTTGGTAGAGTCTCTCTCTCTCAAAGTGACGGAGTCGTCCTTGACAGAGTCGAAATCGATGGTGATACCGAAAGGAGTACCCAACTCATCGTTTCTGGCGTATCTCTTACCAATGGATGCAGAGGAGTCGTCAACCTTGAAAGGAACCTGTTGCTTTCTCAAGTAAGCAGAAACCTTCTTAACAATAGGCTGCAACTCGGCAGTGGAGGACAATGGAACCAACAAGACCTTGGTTGGGGCCACCAATGGAGGAAGAGACAAAACACCTCTGTCCTCAGTTCCCTCTCTAATCCAGAACTGGTGCTCGAAAATAGAGTAGAGAATACGGCCAATACCGAAAGATGGCTCAATGACGTTAGGAGTGAACTCACGGATGTGTTCGGTTCTGGTGACCTTCTCGATGTTGATCAAGTCGGTGTCCAATTCGGTCTTTTCAGCAAGACCATCGACTTGGACCACGATCTTACCGTTGTCCTTCAATTCCTTGGCCAAGTCTTCCAACTCGCATTGGGTTCTGGCCAACAACCACTTCTCGATGGCACCGGCGTCCTTTCTGAACTTAGGACCGAACTTCTTCTTTGCAATTTCGATTTCGAATTTTTCCACGGTAATTGGCTCAGGCAAAGCTTGTCTAACCACTAACTTTTCGTTGGTTCTGGCAGAATGGACACTCAAATCGTAGGCGGATCTGTCAGCACAACCAACACACTCGATCCAACCGTAGGAGGTCTGTAATTCAGCATCCCAACAGTCAGCAGCGTAATGGGCCATTTCGTTGGACATGTGTTGTCTGAATCTCAATCTGGAGCTGTCCACACCGATCTTGGTCAAGAACAAGAAAATTCTAGCAATAAAGTATCCCAAGGTCTCGTTGTCCACCATTCCGGACTTGACGGCCTCACCAATGGTCTTTTCCACAAGTTCGGTAGATCCAGATTCCTGGACATCCTTTGACAAGAATCTCAATTTGACATCAGCAATTTCGGCAAATCTGGAGTGGGATTTGTCGGAAGGATCAATGAAGTGCTCGATCTCAGCCATCAAGAATTCACGGACTCTCAACAAACCGGCTCTTGGAGCAATTTCGTTTCTGAACGACTTACCAATGGAGGCAGAAGCAAAGGGCATCTTTTCGTTGTTGAAGTCCAACAACTTGGAGAAGTTCAAGAACTGGCCCTGGGCGGTCTCAGGTCTCAAGTAACCCTTCAAGGCACCGGAAGGACCAATGGCGGTCTCGAACATCAAGTTGAACTCAACAGGTGGCTCCAACTTGCCGTTGGTGGCAGGGTTGTTAATTTCGAACTTCTTGATCAATTCACCCAATTGAGGGCCAGAGAAACCATCAATCTGAGCCAAAACATGCTCGTATTCCTGAACAACCGAGTCTTCCAACTTAATGTTCTTGATCTCCTTGACCTTCTTCTTTCTCTTCTTCTTGTCGGCATCTTCTTCCTCCTCCTGAACAGCAATTCCTCTTGCTGCCTTGTCACCCTTCAAACGGGCCTCCAAGACTTCTTCGACCAAGTGGTCGGCACGGAAGATTTCACCGGTTTTCAAGTCCTTGCACATCCAGTCAGCAAACTTGTCCACATGACCGGAGGTCTTCAACACCTCGTGTGGAGTCAACATGGTACAGTCCACCTCCAACATGTCTTCCTCCAAGATGAAGTGCTTTCTCCATGTGTCAATGATGTTGGCTTGGAAAGCACAACCTGGAGGTCCATAGTCGTACAAACCAGACACACCTCCGTAGATCTCAAAGGCGGGGGCAAAGAAGAATCTTCTCTTTAAAACTTGCTCTAAGGCCTCTCTGTTGAAAGGGGCAGTCGCGGTCGACATTTTGGCGATGAAGATACGAGATGTACGTGGTAATAGAGTGAAAGGGTTAATGGTGAATGGTTATAAGCAAAATGGGGAAATTTTTTCAGTCATAATGCGTGCAGGACCATGCAGGGAAGCCTTGAAGATGGGTCACTGGGGGATTGGCAAGGGGATTAATGACTAACTAAGAGGCTGGTAGGCATGGCGGGGTCAATGCCGCTTCACGTGGTTGATTATAGTCTGTTTTGAGAAGTTCTGGCGTTCTTTTGCCCGAGATGATAGGTGTTCACTATTCTACAGGAACGGGGTGAAAAATAGGTCTTCTAGAGCTTTCCTATTCCTTAAACGAACTCACATAGAAGCTTCATATTCCCTCTACATTGTGGCAAAATTTCATGGGAATCCCTTTACTTATTAAAGAACTGTGCCCAATTTTGTAAATCAGTAGATAGAAAGAGTGCGTTCTGACTCATTTCCACAAAATTCAACATTATCACCAACCATGGTCTCAATAATGCAAGATCAGATTAGAAATAATAGCTCGGCATTTCCGTGTATATAAAGGGTATATACTGTGTCTTTGTATCCATCCATGCCAGTATGAAATAAACTAATTTAGGAAATACAATATGTCTTGCTCACAATAGAACTATAGATTGAATTCTTCTTGACACAATAATAGAGATTCATATTTATTTTATTTTTAAAGAACACCACCGCGAAAGAATCTAAGACGGGTAATCTCATTCGGACATACTAAGATCCGTCAGAATCACATATTATGAAAAATTATGGTGACAACTTCTTTCTAGATTCTTTGAGTCGCTACAGCAGAGTTTAAAATTGTAGAGTAACTTACAGTTGGATCAAGTCATTGACTGACATCATTTATTATTCCCATCTCTTTCTACTATTTTTTTTATGTCAAAATCCAATATTTAATTTCTAGAATACTTGAAAATCAATACCTAGACTGTTTTCTTATCATCGTAAAGGAAATCTCTCCATCTAGGAAAGTTCATTTCCTTCCAAAATTTCGTCTGTGAATAAGGATAAACTGTAGTGTTCACCTTTCCATCAGTGTACCAAGTAGTACAACCGCCAAACGAAGAACCGTAAACACATTTCTCGAGTTCGCTCTTCACCTCTTCACGCCATTCATTGTACTTTTCAGTCTTGACTGTTACTGTTCTGTACTTTCCATTCAAAATGTAGTACATCAACTTCTTGACAAAGACCAAGGAATTTTCTATAGTGGTGACAGCAGAGTAATGCCCGGTAAGTGCGTTGGGACCACTGATAAGGAACATATTGGGACAATCGCGTATCAAGACAGTTTGATACGCAGTGGCACCCTCTTCGTCCCAATGCTTGGAAATATCTATGCCATTTCTTCCAATGATTTTGAAATCCGCATACTTCTTACTCACCTGGTATCCAGTGCAGGCAATGATGACATCCGCGGGGATTTCTTTCCCATTTTGCAATAATATCGAGTGCTCCTTGATGGTATCGATTCCTGTGGTTTCAATCTCCATACGGGAATCGTTCAAGCAGTCAATGTATCCGTTGTCAAAAATCAAGCGCTTGCACCCAATTTCAAAGTCTGGGCGTATTTTATCCTTGAACCTCTCGGGACACTTACTTTCGATGTATCTGGTGGACACTCCCTTGACAAATTTGCGAAGATAAATCGAATACCATCCTGTGCCCTTGAAAAGAGGAAAGAAAGCGTCCGCCAAAATTGCCACCAACGACCGGAATATGGTCATTGCCCACCAACTGAAGGATAAGACCGAGTATAGGTTATTTACGCTTTCTCTGAGCGGAGGCATGTAATACTGTTTGCTTCTGGCGACCTGGACCAAGGTTTTGGGGCCCTCTGTCTCCAAAATTGCCGGAATCACCTGGTCTGCAGAGCACCCATTGCCCACCACGACCACGTTCTTGTCTTTAAGCGACACAGAGTGATCGTAGAGAGCAGAATGCATGTAGGAGCCCTGGAACCTGTCAAGGCCATGGGAATTGAGCTGGTTGGGATGAACCAAATGGCCATTGCCGATCAAAGCGATTTGCGAGGTGTGTTCAATGGGTGCTCCGGACTTGAGATCCACGCCCTTGAAAGTCCAATTTTCCTTGCTGTCGTTGTACACGATTTCCGTAATGCTGGTGCTGAACCGGGCAAAGTTGCGCAACCGATGCTTTCTGACCACTTCTTGGATGTACTCCTCCATCTCGTACTGTGGGGGCCGATTGCGGCTCCACTTGCTGTTCAATTCCAGTGACAATGAGTACCAGAACGCAGGAATGTCCGAGGCACATCCTGGGTATGTGTTGGCGTACCAGGTGCCTCCGAAGTTATCGTGCTTCTCGAAAATCACGAAATCGTCCTCCTTCATGCCTTGCACCGTCAAGGCACTGGCAATGCCGGCGAATCCGCCTCCCACAATGGTTACTCGGGAAGATGTCCGCAACACAGGCAATTTCGGGTCCAGCACGTACTCCGAGCCCTCACGGCCCAAGACCTGTTTGGCGTCCTCGTACTTGATTCGGAAGCGTTCCGGATGCTCGCGTGACTCGTGCAGCTTGCTTAAAGATATCATGATGGCTCCAATGGGTCAGATTGCTGAAGTAATCGCTTTCCAGGGCCCAATGTGTCAATTTATACCATCTAGCGTGGGGTAGCATGTGCGGTCCCCATGGGGTGCGTGCTCAAAGTCCCACATGTGATCGCCGCGAAGTGTGTTACATCCATTAGCTCCTCGGGTAATGGCGTCCTTTTGTTGAGCAATGCATCCAATTATACCCTAGTGTCATCTGGTAGGCTTAGATCCGCATACCGGTTGTGGGTGCATAAAAAAATAACGCCAGGGTATTGTGGGTGCGGAATTCCGCAATGTAGACCACGTCGCTATGCGTTGAATAACCGTGGAGTTAATTTAGTCTAAAAACGGTTCCACCGACTCCTGATCCACCCCTCATCTTTGCCTGGAAATACGGGGAAAAGTGGAGTAGACTTTCCGACGTTTTCTTGATGAAATGGAAAGCGCCGCTCGGGATTGCCGGCTGTGAACCGAGCCGACAGCATGTAGATTCCGATATGCTCATCAAGTAACAGCACTTCTGCTCATGTAAATCGAGAAAACAGAAAAAGTGGTCGGAATATGCGAGAAAACCCCAGATTTCGTCAAGGTTCGATAAATCATCGGAGATAGTCACCGGAGCAAGTCCGGTTGCCACCCCTTGAAATGTGCCACCTAAACCCGAGTCTGCCCCTCACCACGCTTATTTTCATGCAAGCTTGTAACTGTTCTCGATGGTCTGCTCCTCATCGTACTCCTGGTCCGAAGTGCCTAGGTTGCGTTTCACCACAATCAGAACCATAGTCACAATGCACGAGAGAGCAAAGATCTTGTCGAACCAGCCGTCTATGAATTCGACCTCTTTGATCGACACCTCTGGACTGGTGATGGAGCTGCCAGAAAGTGACAAGATCTTGGAGATCTGATGAGACACGTTGCGAGGCAAATTGGTCCGAATCAAGAGTGCAGTAGCAATGATGTAAACCCCCAATAATTCCGCTATGACAATGTGCTTGAGCCAGTTCTTGATGTGGCTGGACGCATGGTTGGCGGGAATGAACCGACTGAATGACTTGAACGTCACCAACACGTTGGAAAAGGAACAGATGAATAAACTGCCCGACAAAATAAAGCCCAATTGATTAATTAGTTGCTTTTCGCTTACTGGAAGATTGGGGAACACCGACAAGACCAATTTGGCTATGGTGATGGCCAAGGCATCGTTAGAGGTGTTGGTGCCCGGTTCGGAACTCTTCTGCTCCATATCATGGATCAAATTGGTCTCGACAGAATGCAACTGGTACTCGTCGCTGGTGTCAACCGCAAACATCAACATGGACATCCGGATAAACACCACGTTGATGATACGATAGACACAGTACATCGCAAAGGCAATATTTGCCCAATGAAGCATCTTCGCCATGAACTCGCTGTTCTTGGATTGAGTGCTTTTTTGGGCGTTGACGAATTTAGACACCAGTTGTAGAATATCGTCGTACAACGAGTTGCACAATTTACGCAAGCTGTCGATTTCTTGGGTAAGAGCTTCCTTTTCTGGGTTTTCGTCGGCCATGGACAAATTCGAAAGACTGGCAAATGATTGCACTTTATGGATAATGCCTCCTAGCTTATTTTTTGGGGCCATTTTCTTTGACGGAGAGGCATGCAAGAAAAGGGCTTCGCTGGACTCGTTGGTGCTATTATAAATTCTTCCACTGTGTTGCACCAATAAATTGTTCAAGTCGTGCTTCCTGGTGGTCAACAACGACGTGGTATTGTTGAAGGTCTGGATCAAATGGTTGATCTCAGATACAGTTGGCGTATTTGGCTCAGTTGAAGGAGCCTTCAACTTCTCAAGAAGCGTCTGGCCATTGGACTTGCTGGTGAAATGAGAAATCACTTTATCTAAGCCGAACAATTCATATGGAGTAGAAGTGGAACCGATACCTGATAAGATGGCCAAGATGGTAATTCCCGCAATAGACACTTCGTTGACCTTTCTCTCGAAGATGTTACGCGTGTTGGGGTTATAGTAGGATGATGCTGTTTTGGAGGGTTTGAAAGACTGGGAAAGGTCGCCGCATTTGTGGAGCAATATGAACCATCCCAAGAGGAAAAAAGCCGTCAAAATACCCCGGCCGTACCTCTCTTTCGTCACTTTAGGGATCAAGTCACGGTGGGCTGCCAAGTTGATGATGAGGAATGGCTGTACAAGGGTCAATAGCACCATTAACGAGTCAATGGTAAGCTTGAACCATGCCAATCTGGCCTCCTCATTGAAAAGGTCGATCAATTCACACATCATGAGTACAATTAGTAAAATGCCCAACGAGATGGTGATGGTAAATATCGTGCCCACTACCCGGTTCTTGTCGTGGAAGTCTTGGGACATTTCTGGGGTTCCTGTGGTACTTTTGTGATGCTTGTATGGGCTGTAGTTGTCTTCATGGTTCTCCTCGGCGTTGATATGCAAAATGTGGACCGAGTAAGGAGTGCTGACGTTCTGGTCAAGGTAGCTATTGATCTCGGTTCTCGGTATCGAGAGTCTGCCAGAATAGGTCCGGATAACTTGGTGATCGTAGACAAATTTGTAGATCCACGTACTCAAGGCCGTTAGAAGGACTAGGAACGGGATGCTTCCGAAGAGAATCAGCAACATTGGTGGCTAGTGAAGAGGAAATGGACTGGAGATCAGCACTTGGAAAGTCTGAGGTGGCAGGATTTTCGGCGAACAGGAAGCGGGAATGGACGTAACGGACACGAGAAAAGGGAGCTAGGTGGAGGGACGTGGGCGCAAGGGGCGACAAATGGCTAGAAACGGGCCCAGACACGTAGAGAGTAGGAATGTAGAGGCTGTTTGAGTTTGAGCTGCCACACTGGTTGGATCACGTGACCTTGAATTCGGCAGTGATATTGGTGTGCGCACGCCCCATCCAAGTGAAAAATTCCAAAAACCTCTAACTACACCAACACCTCCTTGCCAACATGCCTATGCGTTTGAGAGCAGAAAAGAAGATGCGGAAGCAGCTCGTGGAGCAGCTCAAGGCCAGAAAGGTCTTGGGTGCCCGCATCGCCGAAACCCCCAAGACTCCCCAGGCCTTGCAAGACCTCAACTTGGCTCCCCAAGTGTACATGTTCAAGAACCTCTTTAGCGGCCAGGTGTTGTACTCACAAGTGCCCGCATATCACCAGGCACAGATCGAAGAGCAGTTCCCTCGTCCTAACTGGGAGAACAGAAAACCCAGCAGAAGAAATGACTTGTGGAGAATAATGTGTGTGGCTACGTTCGACAACTACGAGTATGCCACGGCTGCCTACCACGGGTTGGTGCAATTAAGACAGGCCCGTGATGTTTTCCAGCAGAAGGAAGCCAAGGCCATGAGAAAGAAGGACGACGAGGGCAACACGTGGTACTCGGGCCAGTATAGACCCACGTATGCCCAGGAGGCGGTGGCTGATTTGGCCCATGTGGTGGAGGAGTTCGAGTTGGAGCACACTCGTGTGATGTGGGAGAACTTGTGGAGAAAGGGTGACGACTCACACTGGAGATTGGACTTGGTGCAGCACGATGAGCTTCCTGCCTTCAACCCCAGAGACCAAAGTATATTATTGGACGACTTACGTGCCCGTGCTGTGGCGGAGTTTGCCAAGTTGAGAGAGGCCGAGACGGTTGAGCAGGCCCAAGAGACGCCTGTGGTGGTCTAACTGTAGATATTGTACATAGTAATGCATAATCCATACCGGAGTAAGTAGGAAAATCACGGCAAAGAAGGAAATATCGAGTTGAATATTAGGGAGAATGGAACAAATGGAAAAGATTGAGATTTAGTTGATGTCAACTATTGTTTTTGATCCATATGGGACTCTCTTTTCTAAGAATCAAAATTTGAGGTCTGCAAAATTGATTTTGCGTTGAAAAAATGATTAATATTTTAGCCCTAGGAAATGATTTTGCTCCAATGCGCTTCTGCTTCAAATTCTCTATAATGTTCATTTGATAAATATTATACCCATTCGCTTAATGGGAACACATTGAATCAAATTAGTTTTCGAAACATTTTATTCCTCCATATATCTGTAGATCAATCGAATTTCCCCTGCATTTTGATCTATCAAAACTAATTCGATATAAGTTAGATGCGGGTGCTACAATTAATTGCGAAGAATAATTGTATTTGAAGAACAAGTGTAATTTCTGAAGAGTATTTGCAGAATTGTTCTTATATTGAACTTTCATAACTCGTTCGGTTATTTTCAATGGAGGATCAAGTTTTTGATGATTGGAAACGTCCGAAAGTGTTGAGAAACTAGCAGAATGCCATTTAAGTTTGTTACTAGGCATCTCAGAAAACTCGATGCACTTAATACTTGCTGTTCTGGACTTATGAAAGCATCCTTTTCCTAGTTCACACCACAGTACCTGCAATAATCCTCACAAATACGAGCTGAAAGGTTTTAGTTCAACATCCCCATCATTAATTCTTACACTGGTAGATTCATACTTTAGGATACAGCTGTATTGATACGTCTATGTTATTTTCTCTTTCTGACACTTCAGAATGATTTTCGTGCATTCAATATTACGATTCTGAGAAAAATGCACAGAGGCTTGCACTATAGAGCAGAATCGTTTATTTATTTTTTCAAAAGCACGAGCTTCAGATCTAAACTGGCACCTAAGAATACTTCTCCCTGAATTAATAAAATGCATATGTAATTGTACGCAACGCTGAGAGCACAAATAATTCACAGTCCCAAGCTTTGTGGCACAGTGTGACTACTTCATGGCCTTGACGGTCATCGAATTGAATTAGAGGCTTAATTACAATTAGAAGCCTCGTTGTGGCCCGCTGCAACTACAGTGTGGGGATATAGACACTGTGAATAGATAGACGGCGTGAATATAGACGGCGTAATATAGATGGCGTGAAACATAGAAGTTGTGGGGTAAAGTTTCTGGAATTCCAACTGTCCCCAATTCCTCTCTGTTCCATTCTTTCAATTGGAAGAGAGAAATATACTCTCACCATAGGAGTAGAACCACACTTGGAAATTTGGCCGAATGTCACAGTGGACCAGGTGCATTGTGTAATTGTAACGTGAGGCAGACTCGGCTCCACAGTATGGCAAAATAGGACAAGATGGCGGCGAGGCTTGCTGCCTGGGTGCGGTTGTGCACCCTGAGCTTGACACCGTTATATGTGGCACCACAGTTGCAGTTGTGTGAGGAAAACTGTTGCCACGAATTAGCTGGCAACTGGAAGGAAATACGAAGCTGGCAACTGGAAACAGACTACACACTGTGAACGGAGCATAAGTTACACTCCAATTACTTTGGCGCCTTCGTGCATGTTGCCTGACATGTAATTGCCTGCTTCTCTGTGATGCATGCTTTCGCATTCTATGCATGCACAATAAGGGTCTGTCTGTCACCTACAGCCGAAGCCCGACTGGATATTCAGGATAGCCACACTCCCTGAATATTCGTCCCACTTCTAGGCTAAATAATTCCCGAAACCTATGCATATGGACCCAGGCCAGGTGCCATTTGGACTGCACCAGGTGCTTTGGGCGTGCTGTTACTTTGGGGTGTACTGGAAAAAGCCCCAGAATTCGAGAACAATTGGTGAATTTCTGGCGGATCTGCTCGCTGTGTGGTGCACCCAAGCCACCGGTGTCTTTTGGGCCCAAAACAGCAAGGGCCAGCGGTCCGGTCCTGGCCTAAGATGCCCACATTAGTGCTTTCACGGTGGTCCAAGTACTTGGGTCTCTTATTACAGACCTCTCTTCCCCCACCTTCCAAACCCCGGGCAATACATTTCCTCTTTCGGACGACTCCGTCCGTCGGTCACGTGATATAGCCTAATGCGGCCACAGAGCCCGACCATCACGCATTTCGCCTCACTTAAGGGCCGCTTACAAATTCGCCTCTTGCATCAATTTCCGACAAAATGCGCCGACCGCCTTTTGCCTATTTTCTACTCTCTTTTTTATCCACAAGTCGCCCCAATACGGTGCCAGAGCCGCCGTTTCCCGGTTTTACGTCCTGCTGTTGCTTCCATCCGTTCGGCAGCCCCCAAAGACCCCCCTGCTGAAAAAAATCCGCCCAAATTCGTCCCCTTTTGACGGAGTTACGTTTTAGAAGCCACAGTCCCCTACCCCATCCCCTCGTCTTTTGGACCAACCCCAGTAAGAACGCTCTAGTTCAGTCAGTTTTGTCTTTTCAGCGTGTTCAACATCACCATCGTGCAAAAGCTGCGTTTTCTTAGCGCCTCCCGATTGTCCTATCGTTTTTCCCGTTTCCTGACCGTCTCCTGAGTTTCCGTACCAGAGAGACATCCAAATTAAAGAACGGACATATAAACATCCACACAGGCAACTTTCCCTTCAACTCGCCTTTTCCTCGACTTTCTCCGACTATTTCAAGCCCAGTGAGTCAACAAGAACACTACCTTTGAATAAAAAACCAACACATATCCTTCCAGCCACTTCCGTTCCAATTAAACGTTCATATCATGGACTTCTACTACTCCAAGCTGATGGGCAACGGCACAGTTGCCAGCAAATTCCGCCTCAACACCGGCCCTACTCCTACACCTCCTCCATCTGCTAAAGTACATACCTCCATCCAGCTGAAACAGTCCGGTTTGAGAGATCTGTTGAAGCGTCTGGCAGCATCCTCAGACTCTAACGATACCTCTCTGGTCTCTTCTTCTGGCGAGGCCAACTCGGTTCAAACAGAAAACACGGAAATCACGGAAATTAGAGAAAACAAAGAAACTCTGCCAGTGATCATTCCTGAGTCTGGAAAAGCAAAGCAGCCCGTGGAATTTCCCGAGACACATCACCGCAACAACTGCAACAGATGTTATCGCTTGAAAAAGAAATGCCTGAGAGAATATCCTAAATGCCAGAATTGTCTTAAGTCGAACTCCGGTTGTGAGTATACTCTCCGCAGTAATAAGAGAAGAAAAAGAAACACTGGCCACAAAGTGGAAGGTGAGGGAGTTATGGATTCAGATGAAGCTGGTGAGGATGAGTCTCAGGAATTCCACGTGGTAGAGGCAGAGAAGCTTCCTCCTATAAAGAACCAGGTTGTTGCTCATAAATTGGTCTCAGTTTCTTCAATGTTGGCTAATGATGCTGATGAAAGTGTATCGAGAGAGCCTCCTTCGTCGGTTCATCGTCCACACAAGAAGCTCACTACGGCTGAAATATCCACCAATGCAAGAAGAGCCAAAGATACTGATGTTACTATGCTTCATAAACTCTTGAGCAAAGGCTTAACTAAGTCTTCATCTACAAGTGTTAAGGAAGAGTTCATCACAATGAAACCATTACCAAATCAGAATTTACCGCTCGTATTTGCCTTGAATTATTTCGAAAACTATTCCACAAAGTATCCTTTCATCCAAAGAGACCAGTTCTTGACTAGGTTCAAATCCATTGATTTCACACAAGAGGCGATTGTGAATATTGACGTTTATTTGCTTATCGGAATTGGATGTTTGATCTTTGACCTGACAATGGACTCTTCCCGAGGTTTGTTCCTGCAATATTTCAGCGAAAAGAGCATAGCATCCATAATAGACTTTTTGGATTTGTCGTTGAACGATACCACAACTGAAGAAATAATTGAAAATTTGAAGCTCTTGTTGTTGCTCACCATATTTGCTATAAGTTCGATGAATTTGGAACTCTGTTGGGGGTTATTAGGAATAATGAACCGTTTGGTTATCCACTTAGAATTATACAAGATTCCGGACTCCCACACAGAAACTGAAAGAGCTTTGTTAGAGAGAATCTTTTGGTCAATTCATAATTTGGACAAGGAATTAAGTTTGCAATTGGTCCGTCCTAGTCAGTTTCCTGCCCCCGAGTTCATTAGAAACCAACTTCCTTTGGAGAAGACAATTTATGAGGACGAAAGCATGGATATGATCAATCAGGAAATGAAATACCACCAATTTCAAGACCTCTTGCTCAGTTCAGTTCTCGTTGGCGAAAATACTGGCGCTGACAAGTTGAATGAAATGTCATCTAACTTGGAAAAATGGAGAATTGCCACTACTTCTGTCATTCATAAAAACCACAGTCAATCGCCACACTTACAAGAATGGACATCTCACATAAACATGAGCTACTACTACTTGTTGATTGAGCTTGACCAACTTTCGACCAGTGAATCGATGCAGTTCACTTTGCAGTTTCTTTCCAACTCATTTGCATTAATCATTTCTGAGACCGAAGTCAAAACTACGCCGAACTCGAAGGCTGACGTGCGACTCACCTTGAGCTCTTCATTATACTGGTTTGGCCGTTTATTCAAGGTGATCCATTATACCATTCGGTCGTTGCATAGCTGTATTACTTCGGATAATGTTTCTAAGCTCGACTTGAGTCTCCGCTTGAGTGAATTTAATAACAATTTGCAATTGTTCGTCAATTTGTTGCGTTACCTTGATGGAAATTCAAACAAAGCATCTACGAACGGCTCTGTCCAGAGCGTTATCAAGGAGAAGATCCGCTTATCGGCGAAGGAGTTGAATGAACTCCATATGGCGGTGATGGAGTTTAATGCTATGACCAGCTCCAGTGACGACCGGACCAAGTTGACCAATAAGATCTCGACAGCAAAGACCCGCTTGGTTCTTCGGCCATAAACCTCACCAGACTTTTCTATGTGTTACGATTACAATGTATTATATTATTGACGAAAAATTTGTAGATGCAGCCTGTCCATGACATGTCGATCCAACATTACACAATGTACCTCTATTTGTCCGTCCCAAAAACGAGATGGTGTTGGAAGAATTATTTCACGATATTTCGTGGTGGAGAATGTCCGGGTCCGTGCTTCAGTGAAGTCTGCCCAAATAACCGAGCCGTTCCACAGCCAAGCCGATGAAATGGGATGGATTTTCAGGTGAATGGTGCTGAATCTGGCCACCCTGGACCAAATTGCCTCAATTCTGGGTATGTCCACGGAGCTTGTTCGGATTTTGGCACGGCGAAGCTGACGCAGCAGTACGGATGTTTGGAAGTTTGGCTCCACGGCCCATTGCCTAATAATGAGGGCTGTAGTATGACGTAGTGTATATATGTCTAATAAATAGAGCAATCCTACCTGTGCAGGTTGATCCCACTACCCCACCCTAAGCCCCCACCATGCCCGCTCCCCCACCATGCACAAGTTCCCAAACCAGCAACCAACCGACCTAGGTTTTGGATAAGGCGCGTCATCCCCACTGGTCCTTGCTGTGGGGGATTGGAGCCCAGGAGCAACTACGAGGTTCGTTTACTGGCTCTGACAATAAGGGTCCTCCGAAAGCCCGAGGAATCGAAGTGTCTAGGGTCGAGTCTCGAGAAACTAGCCCCAGCACCTCGTTGTCAGCTGCCGGAAATAAAACATGCTGTTCTCCGGTCTCGAATGCCGACAAAATACATCAAGCTGTTTTTGGGTCTTTTGGAACGAAGCCCTGCGTCATGCACGTCTCCGCAAAATATCCTGCTACATTGGAGAACAAATAGGGAAGTATTGACCAGACTGGCAGGCCTATTTAAACCCGCTAGGCCCAGTTCTTCCCCACCAAAGCATGTCTTCCTCGAGTTTATCCACTCCTCACAAATCCCACGACCTGGGCCTCCAGCTGCTGGACCAGGTCCACAAGTTTCTCGGACTTTCTGGCAAAAAGATGCAATTTGCCGTGTCCTGTTTTGCAGGCGTCGGTTTTCTTCTCTTCGGTTACGACCAAGGTGTCATGGGTAGTCTTTTGACCTTGCCCGACTTCGAGGACACCTTCCCCGGCATGAAGGCCTCGACAAACGCCACTTTGCAGGGTGCTGTCATTGCTCTCTACGAAATTGGATGTATGGCTTCGGCGTTATCTACCATTTACTTGGGAGATAAACTCGGAAGAATCAAGATCATGTTCTTGGGCTCGGTCATTGCCACCATCGGAGGCGTGTTGCAGTCCTGTGCCTACACCATTCCCCATCTCATTGTTGCTAGAATTGTTACCGGTGTCGGAGTAGGCTTCATCACCTCCACCGTTCCAGTGTACCAGTCGGAATGCTCCAGTGCCAAGTCCAGAGGCCGTTTGATCATGATGGAAGGTAGTATCATTGCTCTCGGTATCACCATCTCATACTGGATCGACTTCGGTTTCTACTTCTTGAGAAACAGCGCCCACAAGAGTGTTTCCTGGAGATTCCCCATCGCATTCCAGTGCTTCTTTGCCCTTCTCTTGGTGTGTTTCTCGCTCTATTTCCCTGAATCGCCTCGTTGGTTGTTGAAAAAGGGCAGAACTGCCGACGCCAGAAAGGTATTCTCGGCCTTGTTCGGTTTGCCTGAAAACCATCCCAAGGTTAGTGCTCAAATCGACGAAATCATGATTTTTGTCCACAAGGAACAAGAATCCGGTGCAGATGACTTCAAATTCCGTGAAATCTTCACCCAAGGTCCCAACAGAAACTTCCACAGAGTGTGCTTGGCTTTCAGTGTTCAGATGTTCCAACAGATTTGTGGTATCAATTTAATCACCTACTACGCTGGTACTATCTTTGAGAATTACATTCATATGTCTCCATTCAACTCGAGAATCTTGGCTGCATGCAACGGTACAGAGTATTTCTTGGCTTCTTTGTTGGGTTTGTACTTGATTGAAAGATTAGGAAGAAGATTCTTACTCTTTTGGGGTGCAATCGCTCAAGCTATCACCATGGCTATTTTGACCGGTACCACTTGGGCTGCTGATAATGGCAGTGGATCCAAGGCTGGTGTTGCTGCTGCTGTTTTCCTCTTCGTTTTCAATAGTTTCTTCGGAGTCTCATTCTTGGGTGGTACTTGGTTGATTCCACCTGAGGTTCTTTCCTTGCAAATGAGAGCCACCGGAGCTGCAATTTCTACTGCCAGTAACTGGGCCTTCAACTTCATGGTCGTTATGATTACCCCAGTGGCTTTCGAGAGTATCGGCCCATACACTTACACCATTTTCGCAGCCATCAACATCCTTATTGCACCTTGTATCTACTTCTTGTTGCCTGAAACAGCAGGAAGAAGTTTGGAAGAGATGGACATTATTTTCAGTCAAACTCCAGTGTGGCAGCCATGGAAGGCTGTTCAAATTGCTCGTGATTTGCCAGTTGAGCACTTCGATCTTAGTAATGACATTGAACATAAAGGGTACTCGGAGCACAAAGAATACGCCGGAAAGGACGGTGAACACCTGGAGTCAGAAACCAGCAACGGTGGAATATTCCATTAGAATTGTTTTAGAGCTTAGCCTGAAGAATTTAGTTGTATATTATAAATATTTTAACATTAATATGATAATAATATTAGCGTAGAATAGTCAAAGGAAGGGTATCAAGGTCCTGATATATCTAATCTAAAGTCCTCTATCACGCTTTCAATCACTGAAGTTTTATTAATTTTTGGAATACACAATTGTTTGTCCTATTTAGGTGATATGGTTCAACGTTTGGATCTTGCCTAGAAAAAATACTCGTAGTTACAAGTTCGATTCTATTTGGAAGGGGAATTAAATGTACAGATAGGTTATGAAGGTTGATATTGTGTTCTTTTTCAAAATGTACAAATTTCAAACGGTTGATTAGTTGTATCGAGGTTATTTTGAGATTTTTTTGAAATTTTCACAAAACTTCATTTCGGGCACTTTGGTAGACGAATCTTGCAATAGACACCGAACAGGTATTTGGGAATACCAACCACCTTAGTACCCATAAATCATAATGTATCATTCAAATCCACAACTTTAATGTAACTTGTTGCGGAAGTAACTTTGGTTTAAAATAGACAGATCAATTCAGATCACAGCTGCAATTTCCCTAAATCTAACCCCGTACTAGCATGAATATGTCAAGAAATGAGATACGCTATTAGGCAAAATTGGAGAAACGGATACTGTGGAACTCTTGCAAATTGCCGTAAATTTCACTCAACAGTATTGACCTAGACAGTCAATATTTAAACATACTACACACACCACCACCAACAGGAGAGATTGAATCTCCAAGGCACTGCACATAAACCTCAACACCGTAGTATCTATAGACAATCTGTATAACAGATATAGGAGGTACTCTCTACCCAAATAGAGCCTATGTTATCTACGTTAAATACTAGGCCATTTCTCACCGTTCTTACTCTCTCACGATTCACTCTAATATTTCACTACTCTCACTTTGTCGCTACTCTCACTATTTCACTACTCTCACCAATCCCACTTCTCCAGCACGCATATCTCTTTCATTTCACCTCCAATCGTCCCAATCTTCACGTATACCACTATTA
The DNA here is from genome assembly GCA_030565345.1 of Suhomyces coccinellae. Lineage (NCBI taxonomy): Eukaryota > Fungi > Ascomycota > Pichiomycetes > Serinales > Debaryomycetaceae > Suhomyces > Suhomyces coccinellae. The sequence continues at coordinate 15,320 of JAJMBP010000016.1, read as the reverse complement.
CAAAGTCTAGCTACAATCTCCAACTCTCAAAGAGCCTATATCTTATCCCTAGCCCCCTCTATCTCCTCCTTCCTCCTTTCCTCCAGGTCGCGCCCGCACCACTACCTTAACATTGAAGGCAAACGTCGCCACTCACCAATACATCTACTCTCTTCCTCCACCACCATGCCACCTAGAGACGATTGGGACAAATACGTCGCCCCCAGTGAAGAGGACGAGAAGACCGAAAAGATTGTGCCTTTGAGCGAAGGCGATATCCAGGTTTTGAAGACCTACGGCATTGCTCCTTACGCCACCTCGTTGAAGCAGCTCGAGAAGGACTTGAAGACCATCGAAGAAAGAATAAAGGAGAACATTGGAGTCAAAGAGAGCGACACCGGCTTGGCCCCTCCCCACTTGTGGGACGTGATGGGCGACAAACAGAGAATGGGCGAAGAACAGCCGCTACAGGTGGCACGGTGCACCAAGATCATTGAGGCCACCAACCCCACGCCGCTGATCGGCATGGCCCAGAACGCCGACAACAAGTCCAAGTACGTCATCAACATAAAGCAGATCGCCAAGTTCGTGGTGGGTTTGGGCGAGCGGGTGTCGCCCACCGATATCGAGGAGGGCATGCGTGTGGGTGTGGACAGACAGAAGTACGAGATTCAATTACCCTTGCCCCCCCGGATCGATCCCTCCGTCACCATGATGACAGTGGAAGAAAAGCCCGACGTCACCTACAGCGATGTCGGTGGCTGCAAGGAGCAGATCGAGAAGTTGCGGGAGGTGGTCGAGTTGCCCTTGTTGTCTCCCGAGCGCTTCGTCAAGTTGGGCATTGACCCTCCCAAGGGTATTTTGCTCTACGGTCCTCCAGGTACCGGTAAGACGTTGTGTGCACGTGCCGTGGCTAACAGAACCGACGCCACTTTCATCAGAGTCATTGGCTCGGAGTTGGTGCAGAAGTACGTGGGAGAGGGTGCCAGAATGGTCCGTGAGTTGTTTGAAATGGCCAGAACCAAGAAGGCATGTATTATTTTCTTCGACGAGGTGGATGCTATAGGAGGAGCCAGATTCGACGACGGTGCCGGAGGAGACAACGAGGTCCAGAGAACCATGTTGGAGTTGATCACACAATTGGACGGTTTCGACCCCAGAGGCAATATCAAGGTGATGTTTGCCACCAATAGACCCAATACTTTAGACCCTGCATTGTTGAGACCAGGAAGAATAGATCGTAAGGTCGAGTTCTCCTTGCCCGACTTGGAGGGAAGAGCCAATATTTTCAGAATCCACTCTAAGACCATGAGTTGTGAAAAGGACATCAGATGGGAATTGATTTCCAGATTGTGTCCCAATGCTACAGGTGCCGAATTGAGATCGGTGTGTACTGAGGCGGGTATGTTCGCTATCAGAGCCAGAAGAAAGGTGGCCAACGAGAAGGACTTCTTGAAGGCCGTGGAGAAGGTCATTAAGGGAAACTTGAAGTTCAGTTCCACCAGCCAATACATGCAATACAACTGATTTTGCTACTACTCCTCATCTCCTACAGTGGGGGAAGAATAAACGTCATCTTGAAGATTAGTAATGTACGGAATACACGAGAAAGTACTTTTATATTATTAAGACCAGTGGATATGTAAAGTCTGGTCTATTCCGAGGATCCTGTAGTTTGTATGGATTCCGACAGAAGGAAAACGTAGTTAATTTCAATCAATATGCTATTCGTGGATTTGAATCATATAATTGCACTAGATGATTCTTAATCCCACCAAGAAACACATCCCATACCGTCAGTTTGACATGAAGCCAATAAGGCATATGGAGGAGCCTTGTTAGGAGTTTCATCCACGACCTGGGCCTCATTAGGACCCTTGGGCTTGATGTTGACAAAGATCTCTTCTTCCACACGGAAACGGATCTTTTCGTTGTGATCTATGAACAATTCTGTATCATCATCAGGCTTCCACACCCAGGCCTTTTCCTTGGGTCTGAACTCACAGGACTCGAAGATGTACGACTTTGGAATGAATATCTCATCGAAAAACTCCAATCTGACCTTAATACCTTCGGGAGAGCACTCAGCCACCCATCCAGTGAGGATCTCTCCAATGAAGGGCTTCCATATCACACACCTAAACTTGACTTCTACGTAAGGGCCTCCATCTCCAGGCTTGAGGAGCCCGTCCTTTATGTCCAACAAGTCCCACACAGTTATGACCAACCCGAGGTTGTTGATGACCTTGTTTGCGAGCTTCTTGTTGAGCTCGTCGGTAAGACTGTGCTGGATGGGAATGTTGAAGGCCTGTGGTGGTATTCTGACGAGATCTGAAACTTCTGAAAGGATAAACATGGTGTGGCTTCGGTAAAGAGTGATTAAGTTCAAAAATCAATGAAAGGATTAGAATATGTCAATAGGAAGGTACAAAGTACTAGTAATAGCCCTTGGAGGTGTTTGGATCGAAGATTTTGGTCAAGGTTTGATCGATGCGTTGATCTAAGTAGATGATGATTTGGAAAGCGAAAAATGCCCGGAATTTGACAATTGAAATGCTAATATCGATGTCGGGCCTGTGGTCGCAAAGTAGGTATATTTATTGGGCCAAAGGGTAAAACAGAACGTGAGGTGCTGGTAGTGTTCTTAGGAAAGTGTTTTGGATATCTTTTTTTGAGATGAGATAGTGCGATTACTTCATCAATTTACTTTCAGCTTTCTTCAGACCAGCTACACCTACATCAACGCCAATAGCAAGATATTATTGTCTCTGGCATATTCCTTGTCACCAAAATTACTAGAATCACCTTTTTCAGTGTGAATTTTTAACTTCATTTTGAGCATTTACGGAACTGCCATATAATTAGCTCTATAACAACATTTCCCTTAAATCGAACCATCAGCAGGATAACAGTTTGTTTAGACAGTCAGGAACTATCTAATTGAACCAGTGACGATAATAAATCTTTCATTTTGCCTGTGATTACTTTTTGAGTATTGAATTCATCCCAGAATGAACAGAGTCAACAAGCCCATCAACACAACCAAATCTTCGGATAGAAGACTTGCAGGTAGCAGGCAGGCGGCCAAATACTTACATGGATCCTTGAAACCCACTACGAGAGTGATTCCTGCAAAGACTGCTGTGGTATCATCAGAGAAAACAGTCAAAAGAAGTGGTGGTGGCAAGACTTGGGAAGACTCTTCCCTTTTGGAGTGGGACCCTAAGCATTTCAGACTCTTTGTGGGAAACTTGGGGCCGGATGCAAACGATCAACTTCTTGCAGATGCTTTTGGGAAATTTCCCAGCATGAGTAAGGTCAAAGTACCTGTGGATAACAAGACCGGGAAAAATAAAGGATATGGCTTCGTTGCCTTTGCCGATTCCGAGGAATACTTTAAGGCATTCAAGGAAATGAACGGAAAGTACATTGGCTTGCATCCCGTGCAGTTGAAGCGAGCAGAAACCCAAATCAAAGCTACTAAGAAGAAAGGCAGGAGGTAGATTGGATACACAACAAACAGCATAAGGATAAGACATACACCTTTCTCAATAATCAACCAATATAAATACGGATTTGAGACTGAAATCATATCCATTTCTGGATATTGAAGACTATTTCAATCGAACACCAAGTCATTTTTCACTCGAATTCTCATCAAACGTTTAAGAGAAATTTCAAATCATTTAAACAATTTCTCATTAACAGAGCTCGAAGGAGCACAACAGGCAAAATGTATAATTAATTCTAGATGTAACATCAAATACAACAAAGGCGAGATATGGATGATAGCGTAGCTTTAAAATTAACAAATCTCCTAAACAGATTCTCTCTAAAAAGTTCAACTAAGATAAATTTTCAATTATATCTATTGATGTAACTCCATGCTCGGTACTTAAGCTTTGGCTATCCACCTAACTCCATACACTTTATTTATACGTCACGTGATTGCAATCACCTGATTAAACAGGCAAATTTTCATTTCTACCCTACCATGCTTTCCATAAAACTACCTGGACACGTGGGATTGGGCCTCTTGCGTCGCGTGAGTCATCAAAGACCCACTGCAATTTCATTCTTGCGATTTAAGTCCAATTTGCCCCAGGATTTTAACCCCAAAAAGAGCTTACCTTCAGAAGGAGAATGGAAGCATCTCAAACAGCACATTCCTGGCGAAAGTGTCCAGACAAATGAAGTGAATGACAGAATTCCTCGTTTTCCTTTAGTCAAGGAAATAGTACCCACGCTTTTGCCCAAACCTGGAGTTCCCCAGGTCGGTTCAAAGTACACTTTTCGTCAAGTGATTCAGATTCTCAAAAGCAAGACCCAGCCGGAATTGATCTACGAATCCGAGCCTCACAGACTCTACTTTCTTGCCTGCTTTTGCTGTGCAGTCGTTTTCACCGTGTATGGATTGGTGTTGGCCGAGTATGCGTGGTTCCAGGCCAACAGAGACTACGAAGAGAACTTGACGGAAGAGAACGAGGCTGTCAGAAAAAGAGAGTGGGTGATCTCGTTGGCTAAGAATTCTGTGTTCAGTATCATCATGCTTGGAGCTGCCTATGCTGTGGGCAAGTTTCCCACGAGATTGGTCAGAAGAATGTGGTATTTGCCTGGACCAGTTGAGCATGTCAAATTCACCAGTTACCCATTGTTTCCCGGCCGTCCCACTCCCGTGATTACGGTTCCATTGGAGCACTTGGTCAGAAGACACAAGGCCCGCGTGTGGACCGGAAAAGGCTTCTACGGCACTGCTGACAATTCTATGTTCTTCTTCGTTTTGAAAGAGGCTATAGATGGCGGAAAGAAGTCGAGAAATTGGGTGATTGACAGAAAGGGCTTCTTCTGGTCCGATGGAAGAGTGTTTGACTTTCTCTTTGGCAAAGAGACCTTGGCCGAGGCCGAGGCTGGTATCCCTTACGATGAGCAGATCGGTATCATGAACCGTGAGGTGCAGAAGAAAAAGAAGCAGTTGCGGGCAGAACACGGCATGTTCTACCAATGGAAATTGGGGGCCAAGGAGTTGAAGGACGACGTCAATAAGGCCGGCAGCTATGTCCAGAGTATACGGGGCAAGACCAAGGAAAAGGGCAGAATCGAGGGCAAAAAGTGAAGAAGCGAGAGACAGAACGGGGTTGTTAGAACAGTGGAAGAATAGCGATATCGAATTGCATCAAGATCCGGACATGCTGACATTCTATATGGTGTCAATCCATAGCTTGATTAATGTGTCAATGCAGACATATGTACCCGTCTAGCAGCACAACACATGGGGTGCACTCGAGCCACAAGTCAAATAGTATCTCAATAATGAGCATCTCAAGACATCACAGTCCATGGTTCACTCTAATCGCATTTGCCCAAATCTACAAGTGTGATTCTAGTTGTCCCAGTCAGCGGCTTATTGTGGTTGCCTCTAACTGCCTTCCATGCTCTTCTCTGTTCCACACTCCGACTTCGCATTTCACTATGGGCCCATTCAGTGTCTCAGAACATATATATATTTCCCTTCTTGTACATAGAACCGAAATCTTCATGCAGACTCCTGTAGCCTCCTGTAGCCTCCTGTCGCCTCCTGCAGAGCGCACTAGGGGCCGTGTCGCGTGCATTTTGACGTGAACAGACCCGCCGAGGACGGACACGTGTACTGCCCGACGTCGGGGGATCTGGCCGCACAGCCACAGACACTACTGCCGCCACGCCGTGGTGGATCGGCTCTGCCTCGATCGTCGGAGTTGGCGGCACCGTGTCGCGGTCACGTGACCGCACGTCACGTGCCGCGCCCTCTATTTTGAATGCGCCCCTTCGGGCCACTCCGTCTCTTCGGCCTCCAGCGCCCGTTTCCTGCCTCCCGCTGCAGCAGCAGTCGAGCCCAGCCCGACCCGGTCCAAGGCCCCAGTGCCTAGTAGCCCCCATCTGCCCCCACTGTCCCTCTCTCCGCCTCCTCTCCCCTTCCCCCACTCCTTGCCCCACCTACATCTAGCAATGTCGCGCGCGACATTCGCCCCTCCCCCAGAACTTGCTCTCCCACGTCCGTCCAGGGAGGACGACACCGTTTGCCTCCTCCATCTACACCTTCCCTTCTTCTCCCTCCTCGCCACCACCTTCTCCTTCTTCCAAAACGCTCCGTTTTCTCCACGGCCCCGCTCCCTGTTGCCGTCTCCGTCCATCTCTCGAACAGAACCACTCCCCTGTTCGTCTTGCCGCCTCGTTTGCCACCCAGAGACTACCACAGGAGTGTCCCTTCAGTACCAACCCCGTTGACCCAGTTAGTGGACACAGTTGGTGCAGTTGAAATAGCCAGTGACACCAGACCCGCTGACACAGTCCGTCCCGCTCCTCCAGTGATCCCACCGCCGGTTGCTCGTGACCACCCGTTTCGGCGCCTCTCCGTGTCTTCCTCCACACCATCACGTCTCATCGTACCCGTCCCGGCAGCCACCACCTGAGGTAACCTCGTCTCCTGCCCGATCCAGCCCTCCCCACCACTCCTCCCTTCCACCATGGCAGCCAACATCCGCGAAGTCAAGGTCCACAAGCGCAAGCTCGACGACATGGACCTCAAGAAAGACTCGGCGTTCTTGTCCAAGGACCGCCCCTCCAAAAAGCTCAAGGTCTCCTTCAAGGGCAAGGACGTCGGCCCCCACGACGAGCCCCGTCTGGGCCACCACCTCCATCGCGTCACCGCCCCCCGTTCGCCCTCGCCCTCGGAGTTGTCCCACGACGACGACCATCTCCATCCGCTTCTGCATCTCCAGCACTACGATGCGCCGGTCGAGAACTCGCCGCTCTTGACCCCCAAGGACGAAGAAGACGACGACGACGACTTCACCAAGCACGCCGACTCGCCCTACCCCATGAGCTCCACCGCCTGCACCTCGCCTCCCTCCAGTTCGCCACTTAATGACAATTCTAATGATACCGCCCACCCCTCTCTGGCAGAACCCCCCAAGAAGACCGACGAAGTGACTGGCCTCGCCACAAATACAGACTACATCACGCTCACTTCCTCCTTGCGTCTTCTCAACTCCAAAAAGGACATGATCTCCCAGCAAATCGTTCAGCTTTCACAATTGCTGGACTTTCACATGAAAAACAACAACAAGTCCGAGATCATCGACTTCTTCATGAAGTTGGTCAACAACGAGTTGGATCTCCCCAAGCCCGCCAAGATCATCAAGGCCCCCGCCATCCAGTGGTCCAAATACCACCCCAGCTTGGCCCATGTGACGTCGGACTTCCAAAAAGAGTTGAGCTCCGAACCCAGTTCCTTGTACAAGACTCTCCAGCTTTTTGACAAGCCTATCGGAGCCCATAAATGAGGAACGTCGTTCATTTATGACTCCGCATGAGTATTATGACCATAACGGCTAGCAGTGTCTATTTTTCACAATGCTCGAGATATACATTCTGCCAGTCCTTGTTTTCGTTCTTTCCTGTTAGTTTTTCTCTCTTTTGCTTTCTACATCATGAATTCCAATTTCCTCTAGTTCTTCTACACCCATTTTATGTGTATATAGATTTTCATCAACCATTAAAAAATTAGACAAAACCTATGTAGCCCTCAATGCCCTCACTTCTTCTTGGAGTCGTTGGCCTCTTCATCCTCACTGTCAGTGACCAAGAACGCGTCGGAGTTGGCAGGAACGTCTGAGTTCAAAGGCTCCCACTTCTTGCCCATTTCTGGCAATGGCTTGTTCACAGCAGGCTTGGCAGAAACGTTTTGCTCCTTGTGTCTTGCAGGCAAGGCAGGTAACTCTTCCTTGTCGTTGTCGGTCAAGCTGATTCTATTGTGGAAGTCATGGGAAATTATCTGAGGGTCCTCGTCGAATCTGGCGTTCTTCCTTCTGTCGTTAGCATTGTACGACGAGCCACCCAAAGCTCCGAACAATTTAGGATTTTGCTTGGGCTTTTCTTCGTACTCGTCGTTTCCTTCGAATTTCTTCGCAATTCCGCTGACCCAGCTGTTCAAGGTGGTTCTGGCCTCCTCAAAACCCTGGGAGAAGGACTCCTTTATCTGCTCGAACTCATCTGGGCTGTCATCCTCGTGGGCTACCTGGCGCTGCTGGTTCTTCTTTGCATGGCGTCTTCTTCTCCTTCTCTCATCTTCAAGCTCGAACTCCTTCTGCAACTTTCTAGCCAACAACTCGTCGTCGGTGAGCGCGTTCTCACTAAAGCCCACCCGCTTCTTGGTAGGTCCGGCAGCGGCTGGTGCTGCTGCAACTGGGATTTCAGGCTTAAAAGAAGGGTCGGAAATGTACAACAACGCATTGAAAGCAGGATCAACCTGGCCCTGTGAAGCAATCAATACTGCAGTGACAATCTTTTCCTCAACATTGGGAAATGCTTCCTTCAACTCGTCGATAATTTTAGCAACTGGGTCCTGTGGTCTCTTGGGTGGCGCTGGAGGGTTTTCGCCCTTGTTGTTATCATCTAAAGAAACCTCTTCGATTCCAGCGTCTTTCGAGGTCTCGGATTTATCAACCGAGGACTTGGATTCAGTGTTTGCCTTGTTGGTGGCGTTATCTGAACTATTAGACAGGGCAGGTTTTTCATCTTTGGTAGCTTCTTTTTCCTCGGAAGAAGCGGGAGGAGCGTCGATATCGACAGGCTCAGAGGCCACAACAGTCAATTGTTCTTTGGTAGATGATTTCTTCGACATTAGGAAAGGAATTCACTGATTTCGGAGGTGTCAGGTGTGGGGCTGAATTAGTGACGAGAGTTGTGGTCACGTGACATCAGGTCACGGCCACAACTCCGGCTTCGCCCTAGTTAGACTAGGAAGTGAACGGTGTGTTCCTACAAGATGTGCTGTACAGTAATGGAACTCTGAATATAATCAGAGATATTCGAAATTTGCAATTGAAAAGATTTTTCACTTATTGATATACACTATGAAGTGTCTTGTATTGAATATATAATGAGTTCAGCTAGTCCAGTTTTAGGAATTTCGAAGATTGAAGTCCGTAATTCCCATGCCGTCTTTTTCGAATTCTATACTGTACAATTTGTGGAACTAAAACAGGTGGAGAACTTTAAATGGAATGTCTTTGTATTCATTCTCACACGCATTACTTAAATCGAACGTGTGTGACACTTATTGAAGTGTTCACAAGAATTTAATGAAAACTGCATAAATGCATGATTCAATTCAAATTAATATTTTAGATAGATGCATGTACTAAGTTAAGATATAGATCTTGTGGAAGTAGACACAGGTTAGGACATGAAGGGCCAACTAGCATGAACATATTCAGCATAATCAATGTACAAGTTTGGTTTCTGCCAATCATCCGACACAATTTCCCAGTAGTGAGGTCAAACTTATGCCCAAATCATTTCAATGATTCTACACGTCAGTGGTGTTTGGTTATTCTGACATTAACAATACTCGAATAAACCACCCTCTCTCTTTCCCAAAAGAACACTAGCTAATTATGTCACGTGACACGCACTATAAAAGGTCTTTGCTCATCTTTCTAAAATCTTCAGATAGATATTACTCCGAAATAGATTAGAGCTTCGTACTACTTGCACTATTGGTACGGAGTGTGGACAGCGGAGGCAGAACGATAAAGCGTGTCGGTCCATCGGCAGATGTTGCATCTGGCAAGGACCAATACCCTTACATCTTGTTGCTAGTGAAAAATTGACTTCGTGATGAGTAGTCATTGTCTAGCCTGTAGGAAAGGATTGGATGCATGCATTGTTAGATGTGCTTGTATCGGTAGAGCTTCTACCAAGTACAAGTCATAAGAGACGTAAAAGTATGTCTATTCCTTTTGTTCATGCCTAATTTTCACAGCTCTCACTTACCTTATGTGATACCATAACTTATATCCCATCGTGCTTTAACTAATGGTATTTCATTAGAAAAAAGCTGCTCTCGATGGTGTTTGCAGAGTTAGACTCAAACAGTTGCCTTTGAATACATTGATCGTAAGACTCAATTTCTAGCCTCGTCCATGGATCGAAAGTTCAATGCAACTTACTCGTTGGGCTGAGTATACTTATATTGAGTCTACTTGAAGTGAATGTGTGAAGGTACTTTCTGTCCAAAGATCGCTTACATCAAATGTTCTGACCTCTCTTGAAAGCCAATAAAGATAATTATATCCAGTGTCCAATTCCAAATGCTCCCAGTTGAATAAAGTACCTATCTGAACATTCTGGAGTGAACTGGCACGAAACAGGTGCCGTACACTCGCATTCTCTTTCTTCCTCTCTTTACAGTTCTTCGATGAAATCTCCCGTGATCATTTATTCTATACGTACATGTCCACTGGACAGCGATATATCTCGCCATGCTACTTAGTTCAACTCCTCTCTTCTCTTTTCCTTGGCCTCCTTCAATTCCTTTTGTCTTCTTATGAAATCCAAGTTCTGGCATTCTTCCCATGCATGCTTGTCGTGCTTACAGTCCACAGAGGAGTTAGCACTTTGTCTGATGAGACATGTGTGATAAAGGGCAAAGTAGGCAGCACAACGGTCTCTCCAGCGCAAAGGGACCTTGTATTTTTGCAAATCTTCCTCGGAAACTAGAGGTTAGTAATGAACGGTTGGAAATTCTCGAGATGTGTTGGGGTAAACTGGTAACTGAACCTACGGACCTCCACATGCCCTCAAATGAACCCAAAAATGGTGGAAGGTGATAGTAACGTATAATCTAAGACTTTGAACCAGATTAAGACATGATTGGATGGTGTTTGATGGATTGAACGGGAATTAGGTCGCTTGATGGACATGAAGTGCTTTTCATCGCAGACGATGCTAGAGTCAACGTTTTGGACTGTTTTCAGTTGCAATCAACTCCTTTCACATCACAGATTCAGAGGTTTCACATTAGTGCCCATGATACGTACGGAGTGGTGGGAATTCGGTGACAGACATGTTGACTTAATACCGTTTGGAGTTAGCTTTTCATTTTTTTCTGAACCAATAGAACGACGCCCATACTAATTGCTGTATGCAGGACGCGATATCGAGGTACAGAACTTTCTTTAAAGCTGACAAAGTACGGGGAAGAACGATCTTCTAGACAGTGTTACTACAGTGGACCAGGGTCTCTTCACCAATTAGAAAATAAGCTCTTAAAAATTTGGCAAATTTGGACCCGATTATATCAAATGATGCAGCTGTTGATTAATGAAGTATGAGAAATAAACGAATAAATAACAGCGTACGACTAGAAAATCCTGTTGTAACTGGTATTTTATGGAGTGCCTGGAACGATCTGTTGTTTGCGAACGAAAATCTCCACAGAATCCAAAGAAACATCCAAGCCTTGTAATGCTCGCCAACTCTATGAAAACCTGCTTTATAACAGCAGTTCCTTTAATGGAAGTATATTTGAGCAATGTTTGGATGTATTCAATTGAGATGATGCGAAGATTCCACTCGCTACAGCAATGTGGCAGGCCCAATGTGGTGATTGTACATGAAAAACGATGAGGTTGCAGAATGCATTTTGGCTCATCATCGACCACTCCAACAACTAAACTTTGCTACCAACGGTAACAAGCATATCTCGTTCGAGCGACTGTAATGTTCGTTTAGGCATTTAGTGGGTGGCCTTGTGGTTCTCGAGTCTCTCTTTCAAGGCGATGTATTGGCATTTGTAGAACTCATCCTTGGTGGCACTGCAGAAAGAGGTACCCTTGTCAAGGCATTTATAGTAGTTGATCAAATGAGCGGCACATTTGTCTCTGTGGAAGAAAGGAACATCATGGTTGTCCAACTCTTGTTGCGAAGCTAGAAGTTAGTGTTGAGCTTGGAAATTTCCCAAAAAAGCTGGGAAGATGCGAGAAAAGCGGTTCAAAATAAGGCTCACTTACGGATTGGTGGGTACTCGTACTTCTCGGCGTGTGCAGTCATGGTCGTGGAGGTCAGGGAGGAGGGTTATATGTTCACTGATGTTTAATTGAGTAGATTTCATTGGTAATTTTTTCCACCGTGCTTGGTCATGCGTTACGTAAGCATACATTTTCGCAAGTGCAAAAAAATCTGCCGATCCCAGGAATCGAACCTGGGTTTGTTCGGCCACAACGAACTGTACTAACCACTATACTAGATCGGCATTTGATATTAGAGTGAGGCTATCTCTTTTCTCATAGCTGGTTAAATAATTTGCAGTTTTGTGGCTTTGTGGTCAAGTCTAGAAGTTGAAAATTTGACGAAGTGATTACAGAATTTGGCTTTTGAGAAGAGAACATGAAACCATAACTTTGCTCCAAAATCACAATATTTTCTGTAGACTGTAAGACTGAGCTTTGAATTTGGAACACCTTTAAAAATTTGAGAATGTCCAATAGCTGGTATTTTGAGGTCAATATTTTCCTATTTGTAACATGTTTTTTCCCAATATTGAAGTCATCATTTTGAATATTCAAGATCTGAGTAAAGTAAAATTATGATTATGCCTATATGTTATGTGGCATATATTCTTTTTTTGTTTTGAGTTACAAGCAAAACAAGAAATGCGTATCTTTTTCTAAATTAATTACGGTGTCCTTAGGTTAGTAAAATCCGCGGATTAAGAATTCTATAATGAATTCAATTATGGAACCAGATTTGAACTAATATTTCATTTCTCTACCATATTGCCTGATTTGATATCAACCCGTTCAGCTTACTTCTTTTGTGGGGTCGGAAGAAATAAGGTATGCAGATTATCGAACAATTTAACTATCTTTCTCCTGAGATCCAGCAAATTTATTTTGTTTAACAGCCATTTTTGAAAATTTTGTAAACTTTTAGAAAATTTCCCGGAAAAGCGATATCTAGTGCAATAGATTTTTTAAAGATGAACATCACACGGTACATTGTACTTAAAGAACTCAGATACTCAACAGTTGTGCATGAGGCAGTTCTAATTGCATGCAAATTCTCATAAAGTTGCCTTACCCCTAGTCTAAAAAGTCAGTACATATTTACGCAATTAATCTTTGTTGCCTGATGAAGTTTGGATCTTTGATAAATTAACCAGTGTTGAAACAGGACAAGTTAGACACGTAATCATACACAGTCAGAGCCCTCTTTCGACTTGAACGTTCATCAAGTCTCGTAATAAGAAAGAGAAGCCAGTGGTGCCACACAGACAATTGTCTGATACAAGATGGATATTTGGAACTAGTAGACGAGCAAAGAAGTTGGCGACAGCAGGAAAAACAGGAGATATAACCTGGCCCTGACATGTAACATGTCCCCAGCTACTCGCGGACAATTTCAAGCAGCAAAATCTTGATATTAAAAAAAACACACATTCTGATACATCCTGATATCATCACTGCACCTGACAAGACACGAGCGGTTCCAAGGAATGCCACTCCGGCCCAACAAAAAGGAGGGAAAGACCGATAGAAAAATGTCCCAGATTTAGATCCCACCTTCAAACACAACGGCCATTTCACAAAACTTCTAGACCTGAGCAAGTTATTGTGTGGTATTGTGTGGTGTGTGGTCAAAAGGCGTTGAGACGTTATTATAGGATTGTTTGGCCGTGCAATTGTGTATACTATTTGCCTCCTTTCAGTTACATGGTGGTATAATTATTTACTCACACAAAATATTTTCACATAGTCTACAGGAGTCAACGGGCCAAATTCTTGCCCCAGACGGGTTAAACGAGCGAGTAAGTATGGCGTCGGGTATCGAGGACTGAAACGTTAGGAGTGTGGCCCATCCCAACGGCGGTTTGAAATTGTTTTCATCAAGTTAGTGTTGGCCCAATGTGGATTCCGATGTAAATATCATTCCCAATTATACCAGATGAAAGAGTACCCGCTTATGCATGCAAACGCACAGTAGCCGCCTAGGTTGACCTAGAATGTTTTTAATGAGTAAGCTAGAAGTCGTCGTCCTTGAGATGAGGCCATATTGGGCTCTGGTGCCAGAGGGTCCAGGTAGGAACGGAATGCTAATTATAGCCTCCGACTCGGGCAGGAGCATCATGCAGGGCTGCACAACCGGGAGAGCGAGGCTCAGCAAGTTTACACCGGGAGAATAGCAGGCGCTGGGAGTTGGGGCGATGAGAAGTATCTGTAGTGTCTGACTGGCCTTATTATCTGGTGCCAGTATTTTGGGTGGAGTTGATCTTCCGCAATTCCAGATGAATTTGTTCTGTCGGATCATGCATCTGCCAGCATATGCACCTGCTAGCTTATGCTAGAATCGGACGCAGGCGCCTGAGATGGGCCGAAATGCAGGACGAGACGCACCTGGGCCTGGCTTCGACCGAAACTGAAGTGCTCCCAGAGGCCACTGTTTGCAAGGGAGGCTTCCACACTACATAGACGAGGGGGCCGCAAAGAAGACAATCCGCCTAGTCCAAACCATGGTGCCAAAACATCGTTGACAACAAAGCAAATAGCCCTTGGTGCTCGCAATAATTTCCCAACAGGGCAGGCGAATAATTGGGTTTGCATCGCTTAGGGAAAAATGACATGCCAAGACAGTTTCAAGGATCTGTCCGATTTCGTCATAGGTAGCTAGGGGATTAATAGTACGCCCTAGTGGAAGGGACAAGGCAAGGGTTGTGGAGATGGAGTCAGGTCATGGCAGGAGAAAAACGGTATCGAGATCGTGATGACCGACCGCCAGGCAGAATCGCGACAGAGATGCAGAGAAGCAAATAGGTCTATAATTACGCAGCTGCGAAGGAAGTACAGGGCGGGACATATCATCAACCCAGGCATCAAGACTGCGTCAGCTGTGCATATGCCCTGGAAGCTAAAAAAAAATTGGAGGGAGCAATCGTGATTCAGTGCTGCGTTGGGGATAAATACGAGACACAACCACTAGGGTGTTGGGACGGCGACGCCTAATTAGGCCATACAGGACCAGGTAGACAAGGATAGAGCACGCGCGTGCAGGAAAATGAAGCGTGGATGTTTGTGTAGCCGTCAATTTCACATGTGCAGCTGGATAATCGAACGATTCGATTGAGATCTGGAAATCTAATGTACGTTTGAAGATGAAAGGTAGCGACGCGGGGCTCGCAACCTGACTTGCGTCCGGCGCAGTGTCTGCATGAGCGGATGGACATATTTTGTCTGCGTGCATGCATGCATGCTGCCAGGAAGCCCACTGTTGGGGGACGAGCCTGTGGTATAATTGCAGGTGCACTGGCTGGCAATGCTCCGTGGAAAGAAGCCCGAAGCACCTGGAGGCTGCCGCCCGCTGTCATGCAAAGAAGCATTCTGCCCGCGGACCCTATCTTGCCGTTGGCCCTTAGATCCCCTTCACACGACGTGGGGGCACGGCCGGGTATTTTTTGGCGGTGAAAAGGATAACCTGCAGGAAAAAATGTCGCACCTCCTTCCAGACAACATGGGTGGCAGGAA